>JBBNBP010002619.1:0-24196 GCA_039737535.1 Lagodon rhomboides | reverse complement strand
AAGCACAGAGAAACAGCAGGCCTGTCTCTGTCCAAAGTTTAAAATAATGCTCACAGTTAACATGTCATATCTTCTTTGTTTTATCCTAACATAGTCAGAAACATTAACAGTCTGTGGTGTCAGCTGGAGGTTCGTGGCAAGAAAAATGTGCCAAGAAAGAAAGTTTGGAGGCAGGTAAACTGTATACTTGCGTTTTGTTTTTTGTTTTTTTGTTTTTTTTTACCACATTCGCAGCAACGAACTGGACAATCCTTGTCTTTCTGGCAGATTTGTTAATAAAACAGGTGTCTCGTTCTCATTCCAGTTTGGTTCCACATATGTTTGTATTAACTGAACAGACAGACATTTTTTGAATTGCAATAAAGGTTTGATTGTTTGATTCCCCCGAGCAGAAACTGCTATACTTTACTGTACTTTTTTCCTTGTGCGTCATGAGAAATGACTTGGTAGTTTACCTTGAATGCACTTGAGATGTTTGTTGCAGCGGTGTATATATGTTCATGTGAATCTTAAGGAAAATAAGGTGAAGTTAAACCCAGTCTGGTCATGTGAATGAGCCAACAGAAGCAGTCAGTATCCAGCTAATGACTGATTTCTTCACTTGATTTTCATTGAGAGTGCACGGAGAGAAGATGCAAAGTGAAGTTTCCCTCAGCTGCCCTGAGTCATTCTGGGAAGTCAGCTTGATGCAGGCTCTTGGCACAAAACACTCAATGATTCAGCAGGAGGGTCACATGAGGGATCGCTGCTGCAGCGCCGACACACGACAGCATCAGCGTCACAGTCAGAGCGGAGAATGACCATTCACATCCACTTCTCTCATTCCTCATTCTATTATTGAAATATCACTACATAGATTTGTTTATGGCAACATGTCCCTTCAGCTATTTATTTTAATTTAAAATATGTATCTACATGAGGTCCTACAGTGCTACGTCATGTAGGTACATTCATGCAGCGGTGTGAAGATGGAAAAGTAGCTGATGGTAGGCTACTCGTTTTAGGATTTTAGTGTTGAATGCAGATTTTCTTTGACCTACACTGGCCATGCTAGTTGCACAGGGCTAATAAGTGACTGCAGATAGCTTTACTGGCTTAGCTTTAAGAAAGTTATAGTGATCAAACTTCTGTTCAATATAGATTCATTTATTCCACTGAACTCCTTGGCATATTTTAATTTATTTCATTCTTGTTGTATTTAATACTCATCTATTTGTGTGTCTATATGTTACTGTATGTTTCATTGTGTGTGCAAGGCAAGCTGTTCCAATTTCAAAACCAATTCATGCTTTCTGAAAAGTGGCACTTGGCAGAAGCGGTATATGTCAGTGGGTCTTGGTGTAAAACAGATGAAATGCAATCTTAATCCCATCAGCAACGCAACAATCACCAAAGCAACCTCTCACTGAGACTTAGCCAGCCCGTCCACATCAGGAAAAGGAACATATAGGTCGACTGGGAAAGCAGCTTATTACGACCCATATTTACATATCCTGTTAGGTGGTGGTCAAAGGAGGATAAAGAGCTACAAAGTCTGACAAAGTCTGCATAGGGAGGAAGTCGGGGATGGACGGTCAGGTCAAACAAGCATAGGACGGCCAATCAGGAGACCGCTGTTGGTGTCCAGAGTGAAACCAGAAGTCCAGAATGAGTTCTTTTAACCCACAAATTAGATTTAGTTAGGTCACATAAAAAAGTTAGGTACATGACGTAGGTATGTTTGTAACTGATTTTACAAAAGTAATGTAGTGACTTTAACCCAAACCATGTTGCTTTCTGAAACCTAACTGTGAGGATACAACTAAGGTCCATTACACCTGTCGCTGCTGCGCTGCAGGACTCATGTAGTTTTGGGAGCCGTGACACAGAGTAGAGTAGAGAATGAGCCACTTTAGCATCTCAGCATCACTCTGTCCATGTCTGACTGAACTAAAGCTTCACTGCTGCTAACAGGAGAACGAGCCCGAGACTGCTGGAGTGGCTCATTATGTCTTTACATCACTGGACTACACACACTTCAATAAAAAATGTATCAAGAGGTCATTATTTATTAAAAAGCCCATCTCGCAGTAAAATGCTGGATAGAAAATAAGTCAGTGTCTTCTGTGAAATGTGCTTTTAACAATCCTTTGTACATGGATAGTCCTTTTCATCATGTGTTTTACTTTGTTATGTTTTCAAACTGTACAATGAAAATATTTCTTAATTTTTTTAACACTGTCTATTAACCCTCTATGGTACGCATTATGGTCCCAGTTGGTAAAAAAAAATGTTTTGGGTGTTTTTTTGTCTTAAAATAGACCAAGTAAACATAATCAAGAGACATTTTCAAAAAATATTTTTTAGTAGTTTTTAGGGTTAACACCGTACCAATAGTGGAAAGTAATGAAAACAAGAGAGTTTTGTTTAAAATTTGCATAACATTTATTTAAAAACTCATGTTATAGTCTGAACAGTTAAGAATGCATCTCATTTGAAAGTAAAAACTATTTAAAAATACATTTTTCATCATTTAATTCAAATTTTTGTGCCATATCATGAGTAACTGTTTTGATTGTTGATGGCTGTCTTTGCCTTACTGCTTGTGGAAATTGATGAAGCAGTTCTTCTCAGTTGTGAGGCTCAGGTAGTGTTGGAGCCAATTTTTTGTGCTTAATTATTTTATAATTTAGATGATTTATTTAGTATGAGAATAGTCATTTGGACTCATTAATTGTTTATGCCTTTTTTGATGAACTAACTGATTAAATCAGGTCAGCTGTGGAAAGAGGAAGAGGCGTGGTTTTGAAGAGGTCCTTTGGTCTGAACCCAGGGGTGGACACGATGAGGGAGGATCAACACAGTTTTTGACCTTGTGTTTTATTTGAGAGCGTTTTTTGTTGTTAGTTTTGTTTTTGAAAAATAAATATTGGAAAAGAAGAAACGAGCTCAAGCCTTATTTTTGATTTTTTTTAAAACATATGAGTTGAACGCTGGAGCCCTGTAACCTGGCACAGCGGTTTTTAATTGAAAATGAACAAGACAGGGAGACATCACACTTCGTGCACTGCACTCTGACGATACCAGTGCATTCTGGGTATTTGCACAGCTGCTGGTGGCTCTGGTGCAGTGGGACCTCTGGTCCTCTTCCCGGCCAGCTCTCCCTCAGTGTGCTGGGAGGGTCTTCCCCTCTTTTTCTTCTTTCCTCTCCATGCAAAGGCAGCTTGCAACCTCACTTTTGAACTGCAGTAGGCTGTGGACCTCTCTCTGTGGGATGCTGCAGTCCCTGTGGTACAAGAGGTGACAAGGGTGACCCTAGAAAACGAGCAAATATCCTTAGTATGTTATATAAAAATACCAGTTTAATGCAATACATAAATAGAGGCTGGAAAATGATTAGCAATGTCCTCCCTGTCCTCATTGTGTCCATTGCCCTCGCTGTCTCCACTGTCCTCACTGTCTCCACTGCCCTCATTCTCTGGCTCATAGTCTTCATCGCTCTCACTGTCTTCATCACTCTCACTCTCTCCTTGCTGTGTTGCCAGCTGCTCGTTTTCTTCATCACTGAATCCTAATTCGTCTTCACTACCATCTGCCGGGAGGGCTAGATTTGCTTTTCTTCTGTGAGGAACCATAAAATATTGTTGCATTCATTCTGTAAATGGAAGAAAGATGTGTCAAATGTCATCATATGCAATGCGGAAAGGACTCACAAAGTGCATTATTATACTAGACTATAGAAGATCAGTGCACACCAATGCAATTGCTATTAACTTTACTACAACTGACTGTCAAATGTGTATCTGTCAAACTGATGGACCTGAAAAAATAACTAAATGATTCTACATGGTTGTGGAGCCTGAGTCCATAAAGTTTACAATATGCTTTTGAATAATAGGCCAATAACTAAATACAAAATGTTATCAACATGCCAGGCTAGCAATTCATAATGGTACAGTGTTGCCATATGGCAACATACACATTTTTAACATTTTCTATGATTTAATGATCAAGTACAGTGCAATAAACTACAGAATAATGAACTTAACTCACCTATTATGGAGTATATTTTTTTTTCTCTGTTGAAAAATGTCATTAAAACACTTTTTTAGTTGATTTTTGAGGAGTCAAATGGTGAGGCTCCTCCCTGCCAAGACGTCTGCAGCAAAGGGGTTCAAAATGGCCTCCAGAAAGTCATGTGACAAATGTAAACACTGCTATTGGTTTAATTAGAATCCCACCTCTCTTTTAATGCATTGCATCATAACTGGGGATGCTGTTTTGAAATACTTAGCCTTTGGGTTATCTTTAGAAAACTTACTGCAGTTTTCAAATACCATGAATAAGCCCGAGTGTAGGGCTTATTATTGAGCGCTTGTCTTTTTTAGTGTGTGTCTTTATACACTTTTGTGTTGATGATGACTTTTTAAGTGACTTACAGGATTTGTTGTGCAAAAACTCACAGACTTTTTTTCCTCCTCTCTGTGGAACATGTCTTGCAAATTGCAATCATGTTGTCTTCCTCTGAAACTAAAACTAAAAAAATTAAATAAAGCAGGACAACAACTTGAACCACCAGCTTACTGTGCTTGTAGTCATCCTACATTCTAAACTAACTTTTAAGTGGCATAGCGCCACCTACTGATAACTGTAATTTCATTATTGGAATAATAAATAATAATTCACATTTATTTATTTAATTTAATTATGGTGCACTCCTAGCCTGCAGTAACCAGGAACCTCAACTGTTTTGGCAAGCATCAATTTTGCCTTTTCAAATGTGAGTAAACAGCAGCCTTAACTTATATTACATTTACATTTGAGAGCATTTAGCTTTTGTCCAAAGTTGAGATTCCTATTCTGTAAGAAGTGAAACAAAAAACCCAATGCGTCTGACTTTTACATGGTTGGTGAGTTGTGAGTTGGAGTTCCAGCTGGATCTTTGACCACACATCTTGGCGGGATTGGTTGACTTCAATGACATTTGCTGTTTTCTTGCATGGACTCATGTTTTCAGGGAAGACAACATCCTCCAACAGACTTTTGCGAATACGTAAAATGTCCAATCAAATTGTTTTTTGTCGACTACATCATGTTCCGTATGTGATGATGATGACAATGATAATGAGATCATTTGTAAATGACACATAAATAATATGAAACTAATATAATGTTTGATGTGATGAAAATCTTACCCTAGGATTCGTACTTTAACTCTCATTGTTGTTCCTAAATTCTTTGGTAACACTATCAATAACTGCTTGCTCTGTAGCACACAAGTCCAGAATGACTGCTAACAGCAAACCAAAACCATTCATCAATTCCATCGAACTATTCTCTCTGTGTCTAAGCCACCACAGTTACATCACTTAGATTCCTGGTTTATCCATTCTGGGGTTGAATGTTTGGCTACCATCAAAAAACCTCAACTCTTATGAAATTCTGTCATATTCTCTCAGCATTATCACACCAGGTAGCATGTGACACTTATTTTGGTGTTCCCATATCTATGACTTCCTCTGGTGAGTCACCTAGAATTGAGATTTACATGATGGTTATTATTGGAGCGCTCCGTTCAATTTTCTGCTTGGCTGACTGACACATAGTGAAAATCCATTAATTTAAGAGTGAGAGAGTTATATCAGCTGCCCTACTTTCCCTAACTTTAAGTTTTAAATGAAGAATCATTTAAGGCCACAGTGTTGATGGTAATGAACAGCGTAAATTAGCCCAGGACCAGAGAGACTCACAGCACATTTTCTTAGGTTTCTTAGGGTAGGTTTCTTATTGGTTTTCCAGATAACTTGTCTTGACTCATTCTGGATTCCATTATTCTCATCTCCAGTGTGAAGTCCATGCCTGTGCTTGTACTGCAGTTGTGCGAAGGACAGCCCACTATTGTTCTTGCCCGGGCCTCTTCTTATTAGTGGGCTGTGCTTGCAAGCCCACTATGGACACCTGTATAGCAAAGCTAGACAGGTGGCTCTTCACATCTCCGAAAACGTCGTAACAAATTTACAAACAGGCGTCATTTGGATAAACTAATCGCATATTAAGGATCTAAATAGGTACTTTCTCGCATAAACATATATTAAAACTTAAGAAAGTGATGTATTAACAGCGCTAAAGCGAGAATTAAAACAGCTTTTAGCAGCTCTACCGCTGCAGCGAAATGCATTCTGGGAAACTGGCATACCGTATACTGCGGACGTCGAGCTGTGTCAGTCAAAAACTAATTAGCCAATGGGGACGCTCTGCTGAAAAAGCCCGCCCACCCGAGACGTTTGTGCCAAAACTGCAAACAGAAAATCAGGGAGCGCAAACGAGAAAGAGCTGCAGCGAGACCGCAAAGCTGAGAGTCAGCGCAGAAGTCTGAGCAGAGAGAGAAGCAGAGGGAACCGTAAACAAAATAATGCGTTATTAGAAGAGTAAAAGACCAATACTTTACAGTATTTGACAAATTATTTGATTGCAAGTCATACGTTTTATTTTTGAAATTAGTTTTACGTTCTCTCAAATTCCTATTTTTGTTTGCAATTTAAAAAGTTTTGTTTGTTACTTTTGGCACAAATCTAATTCCATACTTTTCAGCCTTTCTGCCTTGTCAACTTTTGAAAAATTCAGCTTTTTCTGCAAATTCTTGACCATTCATTCTTATAGATTTATGCATTTCCTGCAGTACATTCAGCAGATTTCGCAAATCCATTCAGCTGTTAGCATTCACACTGTATTTTCGCAGGAAATGCAAATGTTTATAGTTGTTATAAACCTTGTCAGCTCTCCATTATAGAGATCTGCCCTGATAGGCCAGTTTGAACTGGAAAGGCGGACTCTCAGGCTATATGTGTGAGTGGAATGGTAGAGAATGGACTGGTTTTTGGGAAGAGCAGCACCAGAGCTGTCTTGAGCTGTGTAAAGAATGTTTTTCGTTGTTTCATGTTTTGTTTTTTTTGATTCAACAAATAAAAGTCTGCCTATTTTTTCTGCACAACTCCCTGCCAGCGTGATGTTTTATCTTCCACCATGTACCTCAACTTACGACACACTGTATCAGCAGTCATAGAATAAATATAGACGTGACTTGTAATGAATTAGAAGTTCAGATGTCTCATGGATGTTCTCGACTACTTATAAACTAGAGACTGACTGATGGGACTTATAATACATGATGACTACCTGGACTCACCTATACACACCTCAACAGTCAGCTGTACAGAGGACTCATAGTATGCTGTAATAGTCCACACAGGATTATAACTTATTATTGTATGTGTGAAGCAAAGTACATATGGATGCATCTATAATAATGCACACTGCACTATAACGTTTCATTGGTGGTGGTAAGTAAAGTGTTGAGCAAACCAACAAAATCACAGAGATATCCTTTAAAATGCTTCATATGTTTTATCCAACTAACCACTATTTGCAGAAACGGAAGAAGGACACTGATGTGAGTTGGACCTTTTGTGGAGAGTTGAAAGAAACTACGGAGGAAACTGTTTACCACTCATCATATTTAAACTCACTTTTTATTTTATTTACCAAGCTTTTTGGAGCTGGCTGCTTCAACAAACAATGGACTTTTTCCATATCCGTATGTTTTTACATAAAAGCTGTTGCAACAAAAAAAAAAAACAACATATTGCAACATATAACCTTTGTAAACCTGCAAGATAATTATCTGAATCCTTAATCCTTTTAGTTTTTCATTTTGATTCCTTTTTGTCTTACTTCTTCTACAACCTTTGGTGCCCCAGGCCTGTTTGTGATCGTAGACTCAGGTGATACACAGAAGGTGTTGTTTACCTACTGTATGTCTGTTTGAGTAAAGCTGATCATTAAAAAAAAGAAAGAAAAAAAAGAAAGTGTAAATGCTTTTTCATGCATTTTAAAGAATCTATGCTGAATTAGTGAGTTACAGAGTTACCAGTTTAATTCCTCTGCTTTCAGAATAAAACCTGTATGAAATAATTAAAGTCAGAAAAAGACAAAACACATCTTGTCAAGATTTATTTTCATTAAGACTTAAAACAATGAGCTGTAACAAGCCATAAACAAGTGTCTGCAGACACTGTAATAAGTTACACCCATTCACACACACATCTTACACACACACACACACACACACACACACACACACACACACTATACAGCATGAATGCATCTAAATGACAAATACAGTGAAATGATTAAAGGTTAAATATTTTACATATTGTGTTTGTATGAATATCTGCAGAGTCCTCACTGCTGAAACCAAGACACAAAACTTTATGAAACACACTGAACGACTGTGAGAGATCAATATTAAGATTTTCACTAACAGATGATAATCCATGTGTACTGTTGGCACATACTCAGATTACCCACCTTTTTCATTACTTAACACTGAACAGTGTAGCCAGCTTGTGATACAGGCGCCATCCTGTGGCGCTCAGAGGATGATGCACTAAAGGATAACAATCAGTATTGTAAATAATATATTAATTAATTAATTTCTAGCGCTAATGGCAATGCCACTCATTTTTCAAGCTATAGCACATTAATTTAGAATGGTGAACATACAGTTTATATCAGGATTTAATTGATACCCAGCAGCCAATCGGAATCAATTTTTCACCAAGACCATAATATAACATAAAAATTAAATCACACAAACATAAAAAATGAAATATACTGTAATGTTGTACTACACTTTTAATGTGTTTGTGTCTATTTAGAGCTCTGGGACTTTTTCTTGTACATATCTGACCTACAGATCACTAATCACCTGGTAACAGCCGCATGAGGTCAGCACATAAATACAAATTATGATGATGACATAACCCCACAAAACCATCTGAGCTGCAGGGTGTGGAGGTTTTGAGCTTCCCTTCATTTAACTGTAGGCAGTGAAGATGACATTTTCTTGTCTAGGCTCCAGTGTCTTTTCTGCATTAACTGACATAAAACATCTTGCATACATAAAAAAAAAAAAAAAGAATCTATATTATGAATCCAAGACAAATATGATCTCAAGACAATACTCATTTTTTCTTCACTTGAGCATAGAGATCCTCTGGCCCGTCAGCAGTCTGTCTCGAGGTGTTTGCTGGCTCCGACACATTGACCTGTGCATACACTGTGTCCTCCTGCTGTCCACTGTCCTGCGCTGAGTCAGAGGACGGTTCAGGTCTGCGCTTGGAGAAGTCGATCTCTCCATAGTGGATGTTGTCTTCTGCTATGCTGGATGGTAGTTGAAGATCCAGCTCGTCGTCTCTTTGACTCTGAAAAATGAATCAAACAAGAAATGTTGTCAGCTGGATACTAAAGTTTACTAAATGGCCCTTTGGATAAATTGGACTCACAGCTCTGGTAAAGATGTCAAATCACAGTAATCTGAATACTGATTCAGGATAAAATTAGTTTTGATGCTGCTGTTACAGTGTGACCTTTATTATTATTAAAAGTAGAGTGAATATGATTATCTGGAGCAATCCTCACTCGGTTTTGGTTATATTTTAAGGATATGGCTATGTTTTTTCTTCGGTGTTCAATAGTATGGTTGAAGGAGTCCCCCAGGGTTTGATTCTTGGGCTACTATTATTCAACAGCAGCAGACGGACTCGATTGTGTCAGTGCGTGCAGCAAATACATGAACTGTTCAGTTACACTCAGTTAAACTTCACAACTAGAAAGAAAAAACTTGATGTCATTGCTCCGGTTGATTCAAGAACCAGCGTACAATAAAAAGACTGAACACAAGAACAAAAGTGGGTTTCACCAGCTGTTTGTAATTCTGTTATTATTATTCTTTAAAGTCCTTCTAAGTTCTTGGTTACATGCTCACTAGTAGTAGTAAATATTTGACTTGGAGAATGTGTCTATCCCTCTTAGCTGCTACTCCTTACTTTAAACAGGTCATATATTAGGAAGCTAATGTTAGCTTTGTCAATAGCTTCACTCAGTTAGCAGTTACATCTGCAGATTCTATTTACTGTTAAGGCGATGTTTTCACATAAAATAGAGGACAATCAATTTCAGCACTGTACAATGAAGTTTCTTCACTCACCTGAGTTTGTTGTGTAGTTTGATGTTTAGTCTTAAACCACCTGGAAGACATAATGATTAATTCTACAGGTTTTAGGTTAAAAGGACAATAGGAGTATATGGACTGATGGGATTATTTGAGGTGCATCAGTGAAAAATACAGATTAAATTCAACTCAGAACAGATAAGTGGTGAAGATAAAGGAACATTGTTGAAGCTAGGTCACAGAACAGTTTAAAAAATACTTTTGTTCCCTCCCTTTTTTTTTTAGAGTTTGAGAATCAGTCACTTTGATCACATCTTTATCCATGTCCTCACCATGAATGAAAGTTTGTGGTACTCACCAAACACAGACTGCAAGGCAGATGAGTATGAAGAGAATGATCCCTCCAAGAGATGAGCCCAGTAGACTATAGGATATAGAGATGTCTGTTCATGAAAAAAGGAAATACAGCAAACTACGGTGACTGAAAAAAAAAACAAGGTTGAATGTAAACATGTGACAATATTGATGTAGTCATTATCTGGATAGAATCATTCCATACACGTGCATTTAAAAAAGCTTTACGGGGAACTAAAACAAATGAGAGCAGGTGAGATTAAATGAGCAGATTCAGTTCAGTTCTATTTTTACCTGAACCATTCAAATGGATCTGTGACGACGTCTGGTTACCGAGGTCATTTGTAGCCACACAGTAATAATCTCCTCCATCTGTCACTTTGAGGCTGTAAAAGTGTCCTTCAGATACATTCATCGGTCCATCTTTGCTGTTCCTGAACCAGGTGAAGCTGCTGACGGGAGGCTTGGCTCTGCTGGAGCAGGTCAGGTTCACCCAGCTACCTGCTGATGCACTGATGGACACTGAGGTGTTTTTAGGAGCATCTGAGGAAAATGTGACAGAGATGTGAGATATGAGAGTAACATCAGAGCCTGAATAAGATCCTTTATTTGTATCATGTGCTGACAGGATCCAATAACAAACTCTGGTTGTCTTACATGAGACACTGAGAGTCTTTGTCTCCTCTGCTGTCTTGACATCTCTTCCTTCATTCACAGGATATGTGGCAGAACAGCTGATGTTGTATCCATCATGTTGGTCTGACAGAGTGATGGTCTTCTGGATTTTAGTTGTAAAGGTTCCATCTGTGTTTTCCTCTATGTTGTTGTGAGAGTCTTGTTGGAGATTCCAGGTGAGTTTAGGAGGGGAGTGTGGACAGGGAGTGAAAGCTGAGCAGGTTATAGTGACAGACTCCTTCTCCTTCAGATCACCTGAGATCTCAATTGTGGGGCGACGAGGAGAATCTGTGGGTTCAAATCAAACACATATTAAAAGAAAGTCAAAGAAATCATGTTAAATTCAGATATTTGGTTTTTTTTTAATGCCAAAGCTGAAACAGATTCTTACAATCACACAATTTCTACAATAATGTGACCATTTAATATCAAACTGTAATGACACAACAGAATTAAAATGTATTCAAGTGTAACTGATTTCCCTTTTTATTCTGAACAATAAAATCATAGACTGACTGAAAGAAACTAAACTCTCTTACCTTTAACTGTTATATAAAGAGGATCACAAGCAGCTGTTGCCATGAATGAGTCTGTCTCAATCCTGAAGTAGTATGTGTTTGTGTAACTAGTGATTAAACTGGAAAATAAAGTGGTGCAGTTTTTCTCTCTCAGGTTTCCAGTTATCTTCATTGGATAGATGTTATTTGTCTTACTGCTGTTGAAAATCACATTGCTACGATCCTGTTCAAATCTTGAGTCACTCTTGATCCACACTCCAAAGATTTCTCTGCTGCTGTCAAAGTCTTTTTCTGTTTTAGCACTAAAGCTACATGGGATTTGCAAACAAGATCCACTCAGTGCTTCCATCGTCTTTGGTGCAGTAATGAAGAGGGCTGTTTTGTCATCACAATCAGCCAAAGCGCCTGTAAAGCAGACTCATGATTAATAAAACGTGGAAGATAAAATTGATGATAAAGCAAGCAGCAGTATGATGTATGCTGTCCAAACTGTAAATAATCAATGTCTCCAAATAAAAGTGAGTGAACAAACAGCTGACCTGAGAGAAAGAAGAGGCTCAGCAACATGTTGGCTGTCACCATATTCACACACAGGACTGACATGACACTCATCGCCTGGATTTGAAAGAAGAAAAAAACGATTCAAAATGTACCAGTGTGAGTTAGATTGATATCATAGATGTAATAAAATGTCACTGAAGCAACTTCTAATTTTTGTAATCAATAAGTAAAATGTGTCATATTATCTTTAAAAGCAGGACTATCTAAACATTTGAAAAAATAAAAAGCAGTAACATTTGACCTTACCAAATCAACGTGCAGCTCAAATGGAGAAATAATTGTCTTTTACAAATCTGATAATTTGTGTCAGCAGAGCTCCAACAGACCCAGGAACAGACGTCCTTACTAAGACGTTGCAGTATAAAAGCAAACAGACTTCTGGTTTCACATAACTAAAAGGCTGCAGTCGTTCCTGTTCACGCCCTGTGAGTGAGGAAGTCTTCAGCTTATCAGAATGCAGATGACTTATTCTTAAATATGATTTTGATCAGGAGACTTACTCGAGCCTGTTTGTCTTAACTTCTGTTGTAGTACATATTCTATTACTAACAATGATATTAAACATATTTCAACAAATACTAAAATATAACTTTTTCACACTGGGTCAGAAAAGGTGCAGCCAAATGCAGAAGACTAAAAGCAGACAGATCAGTGGATGAACATTTATTCAAAGTTACAGCAGGAACACGCAAACACGACAGTTTGACAAAGACTGAACTAATGACTGGACTTAAATCCAAACTGAAGCAACAAGGGGATGAGGTGCAGGTGGAGAGAGGTGGAGAAACACAGGTGAGGGGAATGAGTGGAGGAGGCAAGAGAGCAGGGAAGGAACTGATGGGCTAACACAAAAACCCAGGAAACACAAAACACAAAAAATAAAAGGAGACAGAAACTACAGCACCATGACAACTTCATGTACTGACCACATGTAGTTATGATTTTGGCGACCAGTAGATATCAGTTGTAGACACAGACACATATCAGAGGGACAAAGGAGGATGTGAGACCATCAGTACAGACAGACAGATGAGAGGTTTTAAATTGGACCTTTACACAGAGCTGCTTCTCATACTGCTGACATCTCACCAGTTGGGACTGACTGAAGGAAAGTGTCCCAGTCAAAGAATAAAATGTCAATACATGAACAATGAACACAGTAGTGGAGCACATGATCGAGACATTTGGTCTCAGACAGCTGTGTGGAGGACTTGTTGACAGAAGCTGAACCAACTTCCCTGTTTACTCCGAGTTCTCAGGTTTTTCTCAGAGCTCTGTTCATGACTTCATCGGGTTCAACCCACCACTTCTCTTTAGCATTGTCACTTTGGTTAATCAGCCACACATAGAAACAGGTCTCCTTCATTTGCATTCATAAAACCTCACACCAAATGCCTTCAGTTAGTTTGAAGTGTTAACAATGAGACAAAGATTGTTTCATACATGTTGGTACCACCCCAGGGGCGGTTTCTCATATGGGCAGTATGGGCAGCCACCCAGGGCGGCATTCATGGAGGGGTGACATGAGCGCCCACAAAAAAAAAAAAGTTTTTTTTTTTTTTATTTGTTTGCATTCATTTCCTCTGGTTTTTGTATTTCTCATTTACACGTCAAGTCAATGATGTCATGTTAACGTGCGGGGAGCGGGCGGCTGGGCGCCCTCTGTTTTATAAAGGGATTCATCTATTAGTGCACAACTAATGCAATAAGCAGGATAAAGTCAATCACATCACGAATTCCTTCCACATAAAGCACATTTCAGTCATGATAATGTTGTGAATAAAAGCCCATAGTTTCACATATGTTATTTTTCGGGGTTTGGTTAAATAGTGAAATATATTACAAAACGAGGTGAATTGGTTCAGTCTGAACTCTTGGTTGACGGTGTTGGGAGATGGATAATGTGTTGATTCCGAGTGTCAAATAAACAAATGGATAAGAAGAGGTCAAAGCCATCAGGTGAAGAAGAGGAGAAACGAGCAAAAGATTAAGGTGTGGAGCCATGTCATCTACTCTTCATGAGTAGCCGATCATACATGTTATGAAACTAAATGGCGTTAATTAGTATAGGCTAACCCGTATGTTTGTTAGCCTCTTGCTATAGCTACTGCTGGCTATTATAGTAGATGAGGACAGCATCCGTTATCAGTCCAACTGACTAGCAAACATTATATCTAATTAATTTCCCCCTAATAATGTGTATGTAACACAACGATGACTAGCTATTGTTTGGTAAACGTCGCGTTAGGTCCTGTCCTCAGTAAAGTGAATTATCAATTCTGTAAGCTAATTCAAAAGACATAGCCTATATTGCTCTGATATTTTGTGATATAGCTTTCTGAGTCATTTGGAATGTGTCGTGTATATAATTAGCCATTAACCAAGGAGGTTGTGTTATTCATTTGTTTCCTATTCTAAAAGTTGGATAAATTCATGCATTGATCATTTATGTTGTATTTTAATGCAAATGCAGGGGCACTTTTTAAATATTTTGGAGCACCCTCTACCACTAGCCAGGATGGCTTTTCAAAGCTGAAGCTCATCAAAACCTGCCTCAGGTCAACCATGTCACAGGAACGCCTTACTGGTCTGGCCATCATCAGTATCAATCATACAGTTGCTGAGCAGCTTTCAGTGATGATGTAATTGATGACATTGCATCAAGGAAGGCAAGAAGAGTCAGGATATAGATGGCAGTTGTGCTATTTATTTTGTGTGTCTTGTTCAAAGAGTTGTAAAATTATTACACTCTCTTAAATGTGTTATTGTATTTGTGTGATGAAGGATTTGTGCAATTCAGAAATTTGATTCTCTATTTTATTTATATTTTATTCTATTATACTAGTACTATACTTATGATTGTATATTATAGCTGCTACTGTGTGTGTGGTTCCGAATGTCCAACAATTACTTTAATAAATAAGTTATTTTGAGCATTTTTTTCAGTCCAATTTTTATTTTGTTTTGGGGGGGGTGCTGGAGGTGAGGTTCGCCCAGGGCATCATGAAAGCTAAGACCGCCACTGTGCCACCCAGTTTTGGTCACTTGTGTTTGCAGCACACAGCTTTAAACAGTGTTCATGTACGGCAGGGGTGGGGAACATCCGGCCTCCGGGCCGTATACGGCCTGCGAGACTGGTTGGTGATCCATAAGTACACCCACAAAAAATTAATTCAGGATAAATTATTGTAAATGTGCAATTAAATGCCAGCAAGCTGTTTTATCCAAACTGCGAGCGGACCAGGACAACGTGGCGCGGGCTAGCTTCGTGGTGAGTGAGCTAAATGCTAAGAAGCTGAAACCTCATGCCGACGGTGAATTTGTGTGGAAACAGGGAGTTTTCTTTTAATAGCAAGACTGAATTCAGGGGGAATACAACTCAGATTTGTCATTTTCGAGTGATTTAAAGCTGATATATGAGATTTTAGAGGGCTGAATTTTTTTTTATTTCACATCAGAATGCACTGGAATGATTTGAGGTACATTATAAGGTTATCTACTGCTTAAACTACTAAACATCAGTGAATATAAAACCTTCAGGAACAGATTATTTAAAAAATAATTGGATTAAAACAATAAGATACACTGAGATGGATAAAATTAACATTGGCTAAAACATTAATTAATGGTCATGATATTTATGTTATTGCAATTAAGTTAGAAAGGCCATAAATGTAAAACAAACACAAAAATCTGCATCACTGTTCATGTGTGTGGTGGTGACTAGTGATGAATTTAGATCAGAGGAGTTGTGAACAGGAGCAGTTCAAAGTGTCGCCATGACCAGCTGGTGGTGGATGAACCACTCATGACTTAAAGTACAGAAAGCTCACTGCTCATCAGAGCGCAGACAGAGACTCAGAGCCAGAAGTTCACATTTTATTAAAGTCATTCCTGCAGCACAGACAAACATGACAATTAACAACAGCACTGATTCAAATCAAATCTTCAAATCCTCACAAGCACATGATACTTTCTAATTTATTTTTTATTATAGCAGTCTTTGATACTTTCGCCTTCAAACAGATCAAATAATGATGATATTATATTTACATAATTACACATAAGGTAACTAAAGCAAACATGTAACTATCAACGACAGCTGTAATATAAAGCTATCGGAGTAAAAAAGGCTTTTTGCATCATTCTTTGTGAGTGGTGTGAAAACCTCATGAAAAATGAAGGAAAAATCAACTTTACAGACCTCTGAGGATCCTTAAAAAGTGTAAATGTTAGTCACAGAAGGTAAACTTCACATCAGGGGACTCAAACATGAGGCCATGACCTCTGTTACCTCTGTGGCAGCTACAGTAACTCTGTAGATAGATTTCACATCCATATGATCTTTAAAATGATTCACTGCTACATTAAAACAAGCTGTTAGAATAAACAGAACTCCCTCACACTTTCTGCCTCTTAATTATCTCAAATGTTTCAAATAATCACATTTTTGCACAAGAGAAAGGATTAACATAAAAATGCAAAAAAAAAATCAGCTCAATCTTACACAAACTAATGATGAAACAGAGAAATATTCCATTTATGGTGAACATCACGTCTTCCTCTACTCCTTCATGGCGCTTGAATCTCAATCACTCTGTTGACATAGTCTGGTTCATTTGTGTCCTGAGAGAGAGAGAGAGAGAGAGAGAGAGAGAGAGAGAGAGAGAGAGAGAGAGAGAGAGAGAGAGAGACAGAGAGAGAGAGAGAGATTTTTTTTTATTTTTAAACACAACTTTATTTGCCGCACTTAAAACAGCTTCACTTTGTGTTTAAAAACATATACATCACTCGTATGCACACATACTTTACACAAACATAACTTACAGCACATATCCCAGCCCCATCAATCAACTTTCTTATCTCTTTATCTTATTGTATTTATTGTGTTTATCCATTTATTCTTTGATTGTTATTGTTAAGTCTCTTGTCATTGTAAAGTGTCCTTGGGTACCTTGAAAGGCGCTATATAAATAAAATGTATTATTATTATTATTATTATTATATCCCATTTACACATACAGAAACACATCAAACCCTAAGCACATCCCCAAACACCAGGTCATCACCTTCCACCTGACACAACACATCCTGGTAACACCACAAGTTCCTAAAAGAGTCCAAGTCTCCAGAGATCTTGTAAAAGCTGAAGTCCAGCCTGATCCTGGCCCTGATCAGCTCCACACACATGAGGACAGGGCAGATAGTTTCTCCCCCTCCACCCTCCTCTTTCTACTCACATACACCTGTAGGAACCCATGCGTCTGGATTTCACAAACATCTAATGTCTAATTACTAATCACTCCTTTCATTCCCAAGCAGACCGTTTTCAGGAGAGGCGCCTCGCAGTCTCATCCCTACATCTGGATAAAGGGGACGAATGTTGTCCATGCAATAAAACCTTCAAGACAAACACTGTCTTAGTTATTTACGATGATGAACTGATGGTGAATTAATACCATTTGAACGCCATTTTCCTTTAAGACACCCTCCATCCTCTCAGGAATCCACTTTCAGAGCTCCAACAGGACAGATGATCTGTTTCTTCAAAAGATGTCATGATTAACCTATCTGCAACTGTAAATCACGAAAGGACGAATGTTTTCCCTCTTGTCTTGCTTCGACAGGGAGATGGTGTATCTGGTTTCTTCTTTCACCCCCTTTTCAAGTCCTTGTTTATGACATGCTGTTCTGTGTTCTGTGTCTGGTACAGGGTGAGACTTGGATGGATCAGACTTTAAGGAGAACTTTTTGTTTAAGACTTCTTATTTGCCACTAAATGTTCCTAACATGTTTGTGTTAATAAGTATTGATGTTGAACAGGAAAGATACGTATTTGTCCTCCGTTCTACTGCATATTCAAGTGTTT
The DNA here is from genome assembly GCA_039737535.1 of Lagodon rhomboides. Taxonomy (NCBI): domain Eukaryota; kingdom Metazoa; phylum Chordata; class Actinopteri; order Spariformes; family Sparidae; genus Lagodon; species Lagodon rhomboides. The sequence goes on along the minus strand of JBBNBP010002619.1, from coordinate 6,228 downwards.
TATTTTAATCACGATATCTCTTTCTTAAACTTTAAGTGATTTCAACAATGCCATGTTATTTCACGTAGGCATAATCCACATATTAAGCCATGGTGAAATTGTGGGAAAGGTGAAACACGATCTTGAAACATTAAAACTATAGTTTCTTTAAATTAAGTTTTGTTTAGACTTAGGCTACAATATGGTCTAAGGCGTGAACCTATCACGCCTCCCTCCCAGGGAGCCCAATAAAACACAGAGACATGTTCACTTCTCTCTCTCTCTTACTCTTCCAAAAAAAAGGCTCTAGCCCTTGCTCAGGCTCTAGCCTCAGCTCGCGCTGATGCGCTTGCCAGCGCTCTTTCCTGTCCTCTTCTTTTTCTTCTCTTTTTAAGTTTGAGCTTTTATTTAACTTTGACTTTGCGACACAGCGATCTCCACAGAAAACAACCACGTGTTGATTTTTCCTCAATTCTTTTAAGTATTTTTACTTTTTAAACTCTAGCATACGGAAGCGTATTGCATTCACTTGATAAATTTATGTTTTGGTTTGTTTTACTGAGTAATTATTTGTGTTTTTCTGAGTAATTTATATTTTTGTCTGTTTTTTGGAATAATTATTTCTGTTTTTCTGAGTAATTTATTTTTTGTCTGTTTTTTGGAATAATTATTTCTGTTTTTCTGAGTAATTTTTTTTTTCTGTTTTTCAGAGTAATTTTTTTTTTCTGTTTTTCAGAGTAATTTTTTTTCTTCTGTTTTCGTGGTAATTTTTTCCCCCTGTTTTTCGGAGTAATTTTTTTTCTGAAATATTGAGATACTTCGAACTCCCGCGAGAACATCCAACCTGTAACAGACTCCCGTTCTCCCGTGGACCATGTCGTGAACCTATGGTGACTCCTGCCCGCTAACCTGACTCTCGCCAGATGCATTTCGTTCCGCCAGGCTCCGCCTGGCTTCACTCACTGGCGAGAGTCAGGTTAGCGCATACATGCCTTGACAAACTAATGATAATACCATCTATATGACTTAAAGACAGGACTGTACTGAACTGAACAAGTCGGTCATGTTTGTAACCATGAAGTCGAGCTCTCAATGAATGAATGGATCTTCAAATGCTCTGTAAACTCAGGAAAAAAAATTAGTCCGAAAAACAGAAAAAAAAAAATTATTCAGAAAATCAGGAAAAAAATTACTCAGAAAAACAGAAATAATTATTCCAAAAAACAGACAAAAAATAAATTACTCAGAAAAACACAAATAATTACTCAGAAAAACAAACCAAAAAATAAATTTATCAAGTGAATGCACTACACTTCCGTACTAGCAGAAGGAAGTTCTGTTTGTTTTTGATTTTGTTTAATATATATCGTTAAGTATCACCGCCTGACTCAGAGGAAGTGAATTCAATTTAATTCATCCTCTACTGAGTAACTATACAGAGAAGATCCGCAGACCAGCGTTCATCTTCCAGTTTTTCTTAGTCAAGCAAGTTGACTTAGTTACAAATCAGACCTTAAGACACCACCACTCGAAGAAACGAAGATCTTTATTAAGACGTTGCAGAAACTGACTGCTTCAGAAACCGTGAAAAAGGTTTCCAACGAAAGAGACATTGTTGCCAAGCCAGACCGGCTTTGACCCCCAACGCTCTCAAGCGGACATCCCGCTGGGCCGTGGACCAAGAGTGTCATCAGCTGAGTACCGGACGAGCCACAACTTCCCTCGGGTTACTGGACCGACCCTGCAGACGCAGTCGAGCAAAGAGCACCCGAGGAGACCAAGGCCCGGACGTCCTGACTCCCAGACTCCCAGGCTGAACATCTCCATACAGCTGAATTCACACACGTGAGATATGAGTTGGTGTCTTAGGTTATGATTTCTACCTCCTGATCTTCTATCTTTTGATCTTAAAACAAATTCCGTTAGGGTCTCGTTAGTGCATTAAAATTACTCTCGTAATATTTAAAGACTTTCACCCGACCCGCAATTTCACCATCTGCACATTAGTCACATTTTCTATTTTCTATTTTCTGTTATTGTTCGTCTAAATTACCATTTCATTTATTTACCCTGAACTATTAGTTAATAAACATATATAATTGTATGCCGTTGTCTGTGCAAGTTTAATTTTAAGGTGGAGAACCATGGAACTGTGAAAAAGAACTTACTGCTTTAGAACATGAGATTGAATTGAATTATGAATTATGAAATATGAAATTGAATATGTCAATTTAAATTGATTAGGACTGTTATAAACTAAACGTTTAGTCCAGATTTGAGTAATTTCCTCCGGGTTATTCAAACAGATCAAACAACGGAGGTGGTGCCCCTTTTACGAGCGTATAATTGATCCCAGTGATTAATTACATTTATTAAAGTAGTGTTTCTCCTACAGCAGTATTGATTGTCTTAAATAAGATTTTAGGGTTATGGTTATTTTTGGATATTATGACTGCGAAATGGGATGATCTTGCCTCTTTTACTGCCGCCTGGTAGCTTGTTGTCAGGCTGTGGCGGAAAGAAGGACTCAGATGCAGAGTGGCAGCGGTTAAGGCAGGCTTTATTTCTTCGAATAGCTCTCTCTGAGACAGTAGTGACAAACAAACCGGCTGTGAAACTCTAAATGGTCCGAAGACACACTAATAAACAAAGCCAACAAAAAACACTCCCGAAGGAGGAAAAACTAACTGCTCTGATCTAGAAGGAAATATCTATAAAAAGTACGTAAGAAAAACAAAAATCACTCCGAAGAGGAAAAGCACACAGGCTATGAAATTATCTACACTTTCTCTGTTACCAAAACTACAAACAAAAACGCTTCAACAAGGGAGGAAAACAGGGCTGTGAAAATTATCTAATCTAACGAAAACAAAGAACTAACCAGAAAATCAATGAACAAAAGATCACTCTGAGACAGAGGAAAACAATTCAGAAAAAACAAAACTTAGCAACTTGACTTGGAAATACTTAGGACAAGGCTGGAGATATCTTGACGGGACGACGAAAATACTCTGGCAACGCAGACAGGGGAAGACAAAGACTATATATTTACATGGGGGAGGGGAACACAGGTCAAACAATCAGGGATTAGGGATGACGTCAGATGGTGACACAGGAGGAAGGGCAAGTGACCTGGAACGAGAGGAAAGTTACTTTTCAAAATAAAACCGGAAATTGACAAGACAAAAAACCCAAGACAAGACATCCCTCACCGCGGTGTGACACTTGTCATATGAACCTTGAGATTGATGTGGATAGCTGATGACTTGGTTAATCTCCATTTGCGTCCAATTTTTCTGCACTGACGCTTTAGGGACTGGATGTACTCATTAAACCAGGGCAAGATGATTGTTTTTCTGATTTTGACTGGAGCAATAAGATCGAGATTGGACTGACAGTGACTGTTAAAAGGGGTTAATAGATCATCTGGGTTTTGGGAAAGAATTATAGAGTGGGAAAAACAATTCCTGAATTTAGTGGCAGAGTCAGCATTTAAAATGCAGGAGTTAGTGATGGGGATAGGTGTTGGAAGAAGGGAAGAAGGTAAAGGAGACCTTAAAAGTAATCGCTTTGTGATCTGAAATAAAAACATCTGTTATCCCAACATTCATTGGACAGAAACCGGAGGAGAGAACTAAATCCAGGATATGACCTTTTGAATGCGTAGGAGCATTAACTGATTGTGTTAGGTTAAATGATTCAGTAAGATCAAGAAATTCCTGGGCCATGGGGTGTGTAGGACAACAAACATGAATATTAAAATCCCCTAGAATGAGCACTCTGTCATAACTGGATACAACAATCGATAGAGTTCAGACAATTCAGTGATAAAATTAGTATGTCTTGGTGGTCTATAGACTAATATACACAGTAAAGGAGCAGGGCCTGAGATGAAAAAACATAAAACTTCAAATGACTTAAAATTGCCGAAAGAAATGACGGAGCACTTAAAGCATTTCTTAAATGATCGAAATCAGGGGGAGTTGCCTCCACCAATACAGCAGTATCAGCAGAAGTCAGCCAGGACTCAGTTATCATAAATAGGTCCAACTTACTGTCAGTAATCAGTTCATTGATTAGGAATGATTTGTTCCCAAGTGACCTTGCATTCAGAAGGCCAACATTTATGTGTGAGGCAGACAGAGTTGAGTGCAGATTAGCAGTTGCCCATTATAAGTGGCGTAAATGGCAGGGATTTGCTCCCTCCTGTGGCCTTCTGGTGCAAAGGGGCCTGTTGCTGTAGATGACTGGTATGGTGGAAACAGACGATGACTGAGGTGGGGATGAAGGAGCACCGCTGATACTAATGACGCTACTCTGGAGTCCAGGGCTGGTTATCTTGTTGAAGCAGGCACAGATTGAAATGCGGGGATTTATAGGAAGGGTAGGCTTGCCAGAGGGTCCTGGCTCCTTTTGATCGGCAGAGAAAAGGCACAAGGAACCTAAGAGACTGGTGCGAGCACCCCAGGGACGTCAATAGTAGTGGGACTGGTCGGCGGGCGGGGACATCAGGGAATTGTTTTGACTGCAAATTTGTGTAACACATGAGTGGTGACAGCATGAGAAATGTTTCCGGACAGTAATTTTGCCCCTAACAAGTTTGGGTGAATGCCGTCTATCCTAAATAACTGCCTGCGTTCCCAGAAGAGGTTAAAATTGTCAATGTAGGAAACACAGGAAGCACGGACTGAGGAGAGCCAGGTGTGCAGCGACAGCAGACGGCTGAAACGCCCACTACCGCGGGCACAGGTGGGGATGGGGCTGGACATTTCAGTTGACTGGCAGTCTTTGCAGATGCAGGGAATATCCAGGTATATACAGTGAAATAATTGTCTTAGTCAAACTGATCAAATATAGCATACTATATTCATATTCAGCCCTCTGAAAATTGTTATTTAAACGATTTATGTAAATGAAACTGTGTAACTGTGAAAGGTAGCCTATAGGATTCCTGTATTAAGGCTATATGTAGTCTATCATAGGCTATAGACCTAATCATTTCGGTATTTCACCTAGGTGATTCCCCAAGAGCCCAGTCATTTTGTTATTTGACTTAAAAACTGTCCTGTTTTTTAAAAATCAAAAGTATAGGTAGGGGTGATATTGGCCTTGTATTACTTGGTATCGGATCAGACACAGACACATACAGCCACAAGATGCTAATTCTAGTTTTTCCATTGTCATTGTTTTCCAAGAATGGAACTATAGAGACAAGGGCTATTTTAATATCCATTGACAAGAATAATATATATTCTGGATGGCCAGATTTATATTTCCATATTTCCTAATCTTTGTAGGGTGTTCATTTTGTAGACTAAGTGATCTGTGTTTATCTCTATCTTATATTTTTTCTTTTTTACTTTGCGTTTACATTGAGTAGGTATATACAAGAGGTTCACTCCTGGTCTGCCAATATGTTGTGGCGTTTAACTGCCCTGTACTAGGCTTCACATGAAACAACCTGCTGTAGAGTAAAAAAACTTGTATAAACAAATACAAAATTAGAGAGAAAGAAATAAGTCTATGCTGGTTTTGTTTGAGGTTTTGTGGCGACCTGACCATCTACCAGCAGCAGTGTCAGCAGGGGCTTGTCAGCCAGATTTTGTCTGTTTAAAAGAAAAGAGCTGTGAATAAGGTAAAACTCACTTGACAGGCCCATTGATGCAGCTGTATGCGGCTGGAACACAAAGCACTTGTGAAGCGCCTCCATTTTCCCATGTGGGCCAAGCGGATGCCTTCCTGTTTTTTCACACCGACAGAATAATTTCTTCCAGGAACCGAGGAGCCATGAGAGGCATCAGTGAGAGTGCTGACCAGTTATAAAGGGGCCTTCACCTCACATGTCCCAAACAGACAGGAGACAGGCTTTGTTGGACAACACTGACACGGCTCTTACTGTGTGTGTGCATGCGTTCGTGCGTGTGTGTGTGTGTGTGTGTGTGTGTGTATATAGGTGTTTTCTGGCATTTATCCTCCTACAGCTTCTAAAAAGCCTTTCTTTATCCAGTTCTTTAAAGTGCTAAGCTTCCACGGGCCAAATTAATACAGTGAATCAAATATTTGAATTTTTTTGCTCAACTCTTAAATCAATTTGCTAATATCTTGTTCTGAGTACTTACAAGTATATCATATGAAGCTATGTGAATGGACTTCAATTATATTATTTTATTTTCTTATCGACAGCATTCACCCATTCACACACAGGTGGCTGAGGCTACCATGCAAGGCACCACAGACTCATCAGGATTA
>JBBNBP010002616.1:0-69142 GCA_039737535.1 Lagodon rhomboides | reverse complement strand
TAAAAACACTTTGCTCAATAATTCCTGGCTATGGGTGGTATATTTACCTTCTGCACATCTAAGACTACAACTATACTTGATACTGAGCATTTTTACTGCACCAATGTGAAGAAATTCAACAATAAAATTCCACATTTGTACCTTCAAGTGGCATATTTTCACATATTTGAGCTACTGTAAAAACACTTTGCTCAATAATTCCTGGCTATGGGTGGTATATTTGACTTCTGCACATCTAAGACTACAAGTATACTTAATATCAAGCATTTTTACTGCACCAATGTGGAGAAATTCAACAAGTCCCATATTTATAACTTCAGATTCCATAATTTCTGGCTTGACGGCAGACAGGCGAAAGCAAAGACGCCATATTGGGGGACAAAAACATTGTCTCTGATACGGGACTGCTGTGTGTTAGCGGCTAATGCTACTACACAGACACAAACAAACCGTTAGCCTGTGGCTACAGCCAGCTGCTAACGTCACCTCCCGGATAACAGGTTGGGCTTTTGGTCCCGTATATAAAGGGACATATTTCTAACTATCCGGTTTCAGACTAAAGGACCGTGGAAAATGCGCAGTCTGTAACTATTCAGTGTTACACAGCGGTGGAGTAAGCTACATGTTAGCAGCTAACGCTACTTTGCACGTAAGGTCACTCCGAGTCCTCATATGATTTTCATATCAAGCTCTAAACATGACCTGTAATGTTTTCTTACCTGGTCACTGGGAAATGAGCCATGTCAGCATCTGTTTTCAGTCCCAGTTCAAGTTGAAGCTGCCTCCATGAGTTGAACCGTAGCTGATGTTTATTCTGGTGATATTCGTAATTTCGTTCCGATTCTCGACTTGCCGCTGATAAAACCTTCGTTTTCTTCTTAGTATGACTTTTTAGTGGACTTTGTGTGGTGGTGGGTCGTTTTCTGGCCGTAGCAGAATCCATTACTACCCAAACACTAGTTTGTCCACAGCGCTTGTCTTCTTCCTGTTTACAAGCTATCGAGGACGCGCATTCAGCGTCATCTGACGTCACGTCCGCAGGATTGTGCGGGAAATTCGGACCACAGCACATTATGCAGCACACAGCCTGTTCAAGGCGACGGAGAGATACGTGGGTGGGCTCATTCTTTTTGTTCATGAACGCTTCATCATCCATTAGCATTAAAAAACTTAAAATGCATGTTTATTTTCTCACAATTCCTGCCTCCTGTCCCTTTAACTTATTTTTTTACAGTTAAATTAAGTACTGTCATCAGTCAGCCTTCTTCTTCTGAGCTTCACGCTGTGTTGTGTTGTAACAGCAGGAGTGGGAGGAACAATCATCTCTTCACCGTCTTCAGACTCACACACAGTCACACCACAAGCACTCGAGTCACATTTGTGGTTGATCCCTCCTGTTGAAGCTGTCTTTGAAGGCCCTCTCTGGACCCGCGGGTGTGTTTGAGTTCATATCGGTCGTGAGCGAGCTACTGAAGAGGTCTGCTGAACAATCATCCCCTTCAAGCTGCTCTTCTTCGTTTTCAAAAGACAGCAAACCAGCTTTCTCATCTTCCGGATTACACTCGAGGAGACAAATGTTAACGGCTGTGCTCTTGTCTGGACATCCAACAGGGTTCTTACACACCTGCTCAGATAAATCATGTCCGTTCGGTGCAGGTGAATTAGTGATATCCAGGTTGTTTTTTTGCCGTTTCGTTCTGATTTTGCACATTTAGACAAACAATATCTACATCTTTGTTTTCCTCAGTAAGACTTTCAGAGAAAGGCAAATCCTCCCAATCCAAAGAGCCTGGCAGAAAGGTTTTGTGGACTCGTCTGGTGGAAAACACTTCCCCTCGGAGCTGTTGTGGTCAGGTGGGGATGGACTGAACCATTTGTTCAGGGTGGGGGTCTTTCCAACAGCCTCCTCAACGGACAGGTGTGGGTATTTGGCAAATGATGGATGACTGTATGAGCTGCTCCCGTCTGTCGGCTGTCCTGGAAACTGCAAAATAATGGTTCTTAAATGGTTCTTCAAAAGGCTCTCTGGTTCTTTAAAGAACCATCACTAATTGAAGAACCTTTTTATATAGGGGATGGTTCTGCGCGTTTTTGCTGACATGTAATAGCATGAAATCAGGGCTGCAACTAACTATTTTCATTAATCGATTAATCTGCAGATTATTTTCTCAGTTAAGACCCAGAAATGCAGCAAATTCTTACATTTTAGACGATTATTAAGTCCTATTATCAGAATAGTTGTCAGTATTTGTCAAATAACTGTTTGGACAGTGGATTGTGTGCAGGAGGCTGTTCCGTTTGTGTAGTTTCAAAGGTCTTACAGTCTTTTAACTTGAAACCCTGCAATGTCCACGTTCTGCACAGAATGTATAATAATAATGTGTCTTCATAGCTGGCAATGAAATAAAAAAGAGTGTCGATACAAAACTGGCCAACAACGATGTTATCGTCCTTGTTTTCCCATAATGATTTGATTTAAAATGCTCAAAGAACCATTTATTCTGAAAAATGACTGAAGAACCATTTTAAATAGGTTATTTACTGAACCAGTTGGGTCCACAAAGAACTTTCTTGAAAATGGTTCCTTAAAGAACCTATTTCTGCTAAAGTTCTTTGAAGCACCATTTATGGTGCCGCAAGAACCATTTTTTGATGGTTCTATTGCCGTTTTTCCACCGACAGTACCAGCTCGCCTCGCCTCGACTCAGCTCGCCTTTTTTGCGTTCCCATTACTGAAATCTGGTACCTGGTACCTGCTAAAGTGGAGCTTTTTTAGTATCACCTCCGTATACGTTCCAACCGAGCTGAGCTGATACTTCTGTGTGACGTAAGCTGGCAGCCGGCCACTGATTGGACAGAGAGCGACGCCACTTGATGACTCATGACGAGCGCGACGTCCGAGCCTGACGCCCGCTACCTTTAAAAACTAGCATCTGCGTTCAGTCAACATAGCGATTACATGGAAGGAACAACGCGCAGGAACACGGCGTGGACCGTGGCAGAGGTGGAGACGCTCCTGAGTGTTGTCGCTGAAGACGCATCCAGAACGAGCTTGATGGTGCGACAGGAAATGAAAAGGTGGACGTGTTTTGCGTCGCCCACAGCTAGCCCTGTTTATGTGTCGCGTGGATAAGTACGTCACTGATGACGAGAAGATGAAGAGATGCTAATTCTAGATGGAAACATTCCGGTACGTGGTTTTTCTGGAGGTGTTGAAATAAGTTAGTCGTGCTGTGGTTTTTAACTGCCACGGACTTAAGACAGACTTTACAATGCGGAGTATTTTGCTCTTCATCTGAAGCGTCAAAGCCGAACCACTTCCACACAACGGCAACAAAATCCAATGCCGACATGTTTGTTTACAATGTGTGGGGAACATGGGAGAGTGCGATGGGAGGACGGAGGCGGTGGTCACTACGGCAACACATCCTTTTACGATTTTCATGTTTTTAACATCGTCCTAACTAAATAATTGCGATTACGATTTAAAACCAATGAATGGAACAGGCCTGCTCTCAGGTCTGTAGCTCTGGGGAGAATCATCTGACTGGTGATAAAGTGAGCGGAGGCCCACTTTCTGTTTCGGGCAGCTGAGGGACACAAACAAGAGCAGGGACGGTTGAGAATAAGCTGCTGATGTAAACAAGACATTTGGGAAATGTTGTTGACCAGAACTGGGCCTTTGAGGCCAATACTAATATTGAGATTTGTTTGTTTATATCAGCCGTTAGTTCATTTAAACATCAACAAAGCGTCCTGATACAAACACCTCAGATTTGATCCAGGCGAGCAGCATGACTATGAATGGCGATGTTAGTCTGTCAGCTGGTCCAGTGTCCCTTTTCTCCACAAATCCATGGTGCCAGCTCGAGCTACAACTGAATGAGAGAGCATATTTCAGTGCACTCTGCAAGCAAATGCAGTGGAATCAGTGTCTCATGATGCCTGGATGGCGCCAGCGTACACAGGTAATGTGGCTGACCGGGTCACTTCACGACACGAGCTGTGCAGTGCAACAGGGACGCTGCTGGGAAAATAGGATGAAATGAGTGGGAATGTCTTGTTTATGTGTGCTGGAGGCTGGTGTCATTCACCTCTCTCAGCTTCACCCTCCGACTCCACCGCGAGGCTCTGACAGACGTGATGGAGAGGACGGAGGACGGGGTGGATCGAAGCAGCTCCCCGGAGAGAAGAAGAAGTGTCCTTGTGCTGCAGGAACGTGACAGGAAACCATCTGTAATTTAATTATCTTTGGAAGAGGGGCAACATCTTTTTTTGGGGTGAATGTGATGTCGAAGAACCGACAAGAAGACATTTGCATAAAATTGCAGGCGGACGGTTTCTTAAGAGGGGTGAAAACCACTGTCTCATTTCTTTAACGTGGTGCAGAAGCCTTCTGACACTTTTTTTCTCCACACAGTCACAGTCCTGCTTGAAATCTCTGCGAGACTTGTGAGCAGATGCTATAATTACAGACAGTTCGCTGGGTGAGCCAGCGAGTTCACAGGCAATTTCAATGAGATTTATCTCTCAGAGTCGTCATCAGGGCTGATTGTGAAGGAAAAAAAATGGAAATTACGTGAAATTTCACAGCAATCTGGTGAAGAGTTGTCCAGATATTCTTCTCTGGCCCACAGTGTTCGACAGACGGATGGAGGGATGGAAGTGTCACAGTAATCGCACATATAATTGCATTTCTTTTCTTTTTTTTCTCTTCATGTCAGCCTTGGTCAGAGCGTCGACCTACAAAGGGTCTTGCGAGACGTTCGTGATGTTCCGGGTACTTAACAAGTCTGCGTGAAAGCAAAATCCTGCAGTGCCACAAACAAAAAGAGCTCCGACGAGAGGCGGAGGAGACTTGTTACTTGCATAATTGCTCGGTTTTCTGCACTCTGCGAGTTTGATGTTGTAAATGACGGCGTGACAAAAAGCCTCGGCTCTTTATTTTCCAATATTATTCCAACAGAGAAAGTGTGTCTGATTCTCTGTGTAGCTGCAGTGAATCCACAGTGACCTTCTCCTCTGTGTGGATTGTATTATAGTTGTTGCGGCTCTGTAACCTTGTAATGTGGCAACCTCATTAATTTATTCATGAGAATATGTTTCTGCTGAGATTGGAGAAGAAAACTCTGCTGTAAGTGATGAATAGAAGCTTTTTACATCTGGAAGACACACAGATTTTTCCTTTTTTTTCTTTCTAATGCTCTCGTACATACAACGATCTATATTTTATTCAAAGTATACAAAAAATGAAGACTATATGATAATATTCAGTGTGACGATCCAGAGGAGAACGATCTGATCTAGTTAAATTATGAGACGTAAATTTTAATGTGGTGATGGAGCGAGATTAAAAGTCAGGGGTCAACGATTACAGTTCATCCTGAGGGCGGGGGGCGTAAATATATGCGGTCAGAGGAAAACTCAGGGGAACAGTAAAGTCAAAAGGATTCATCCTGTGGAGAGCATGAACGTCTGCGCAAGATTTATTGCAAATCCATCCGGTAGATGTTTGAGATATTCACCAGATAAATGAAAACTCTGACGTCCTGGTGTCAGTATTTGAGGAATCAGATCACCAAAGACATCTGAATTCATCCTGCAGTTAAAATATTGATAATTCAATTTTAATACCAGACAACATGAAGCCTGTTGCTGTAAGCTGCCCTGACAGGAGCTGTGCGCTCAGCCTTGTTCAGCTTTTTTTTGTTTCGACCTCTAGTCTTTTGGTGGTGTCAGCGGTCCAGCGGCGAGCCTGGAAGCCCGTTTAATGACCTCATCCATCCTCCAACACACTGCTCGTCTGGGCAGAGCCCCACAAACACACACATAAAGAACAGAGGCTGCAACAAAAGGTCTGTAAACAACAAAGGTGCAGCCTCCTGAGGAAAACATCTGGACTGTTGGTCAGTCTCATCAATTCAAACCAGCTCACTGTATCATATTATTATTATCTTTTTCATTATTATTTAAACACTGCAGTACTGAGTATTAGGACTTTTACTGTGAATCTCCACACACACACAGTCCAGACTTTGAGTCCACAAGAGGGGGGCAGTGAGTGGGGAGACCGGGTCATCAGTCAGCGTGGCACCTCACCACATTACACATTCACGTGTGTCTGGAGATTAATTATTAAAACGGGCAACAATCAACAATTTCAGCTGCTGCTACATTAATGTCACCATCGTTCTTATTATCATCCTATTAGTCTCCTCCTGCGCCACGTGTCCTGCTCTGCCGTTTGCTGTTTGTCTACAAAAAGGAATTACGAGCAAATGAAATCAGATAAGAGGTATTCAGGCATGGTGATCCTGGTGCCTCCTCCTGTGCTCGCCACGGTATGAGCCGGATGGAATGAATCACTTACCTGGACTCATCCATAATCATAATTACAGAGGGCTGCCTATTGGATACGGCTGCGCAGCGGCTCGCTCCGCAAGCTGCTGTACAGTCGAGCAGAGGAGCCGAGAGAGAGAGAGAGAGAGAGAGAGAGAGAGAGAGAGAGAGGAGCAGAGGGAGCTCAGATGCGTGTGAGCAGTGCCGGGAGCGCAGACCTGTTTTCTTGGTGCGCGTAAAAGGCGCGTTTTCGTTTTTACGCACAGCGAAAAGCGCAAACGATGAGCAGACTGCAATCGACTGTCATCAAAATATCCACGTGAATACTGAGACTGAATTTCTGAAATCAACATCTCCAACACAGCGGAGTGTTTGGCTGCTGCGCATCCCGCAGACTAAACGTGCGGCGCGGTGCGGTGGGGACGCGTTTCTTAAACTTTTCTTCACTCTGCCTTCAGCACCGGGATCTTTAACTTTGTCATGCATTGAACTGAGTTTTACTTGTCGTTTTATAGTCTTGAAGAGCAGAATGGATCCTTTATTCAACACCACCGACGTGCCAACTTTGACCACCGGCTCCAACGGCACCAACAACGAGACGTACGTGAACCAGTTCGTGCAGCCGGCCTGGAGAATCGTCCTGTGGGCCATCGCCTACAGCGGTATAGTTGTCGTGTCCGTGGTGGGCAACCTCACGGTGATCTGGATTATCATGGCGCATAAACGCATGAGGACCGTCACCAACTACTTTCTCCTCAACCTGGCGTTCGCCGAAGCCTCGATGTCCGCCTTCAACACGGTCATCAACTTCACCTACGCCGTGCACAACGAGTGGTACTTCGGACTGGTCTACTGCCGCTTCCACAACTTCTTTCCCATCGCGGCTGTCTTCGCCAGCATCTACTCGATGACGGCCATCGCTCTGGACAGGTGAGCTGCGGGAGAGACTGTCCAGTCATCCTGTAATGAAAAAAAAGATTCAAACCTTTTGGATCAGGCAGCGTTAACGCAATTTATCTGGAGGAGTTTAGGAATAAGCGCACAATAAACCAATCCAGAGAGACTATATATTGAGCCAATAAACGGATATTATGTTATGGCGCCGCCACCGAATACAAAACAATCTGATATGAGACTTAGAAAACCTGTTGAATTCCCTCTTTGCCCACCCACAAGGTCCCTGAGCAATATTGCTGAACACGATACTGATATCTAAGAGGAGTCTGGCTGTCTCTCAATTCACTGCAGGCGACAGCGAGCAGGCTGCGATATTAGATTTCTTCTGAGGCTCTTGAGAAGCAAATGTTTATTCTTACAGTCTTTACGCATTTCTCCAGACTGAGTTCCAGTCGAACAAGTGTTGGGATCTCATGGGTTGAGAAATCAGCTCATTAATTTTGAAAGGTGATCCACAGTTTGGTCCACACTGACCTCTGGTTGTCTGGAACAGTGGCCTCAGCACTGAGCAATGTGTGTTACAATTGCAAAAAAAAAAAGAAAAACAAAACAAAGAACTGTTAGTTGTGGCTCCTTTTTCTCATCTGAGACGTGTGTTGAATAAAACTCTGCGGGTGGAACAAAACAAAAAGCCACGGTTAAAGGTTAAAACGGCTGAATTCACACTGACAGCATCGTCGTACGGTGGGGAAAAGGAATTTAGTTATTTCTAAAAAAGGTGGTGAAGGAGATGGTTCACCCTCTGTGACCCATCTCACCCCAGCATTAATATTCCCCTTCCTAATCTTCATTCACCAGGTATTTAAGGGCAAACCTGCAGGATCTGTTCAGGGGAGATGCAGCTGATATGTGGAGCTTCTCTGTCGGAAGACGTCTTGTTTCCTACTGTATGTCGAAGGAACAAACACAGGCACCGTCCTGTTACAGATAAAGCCGGTGACTGTGACACAACACCGGCTGTGTCGTGGTGACCGCTGGGAAAATGTGGTGTTTGGGAGATTTATATGTTTGTATTGACGACTCGTCCTCCCGTCAGTGAGCCGTCCATCAGCGGGACTGTGAGGCCGAATGGAAATTAGATGCATTAAAATGCCTGTGCTGCTGCTGTGTGTGTGTGTGTGTGTGTGTGTGAGAGAGAGGTGTGAGGTCATGTGTGTCTCTGCATATTTGTACAGCGCAGTGTGTACATGTGTGAGTATTTGCATTGTTTTATTTATAAGATGTGTTTGTGTCGCTCATCTTTATCTTTATTCTGTATATGTGTGTGTGACAGTCACCCCTCACTGCATCCACACATAAAGCTGTATCCATCGTGCGCTTCTACAACCACTTTATCAAACGGGTAATAATCATGTTAATGCAGCGATCCATCCCGTCGAGCTGACCTGCTCTGATTTTACTCACAGTCTCCTCTTGGTCAGAGCTCATTTTCTCACGCTGGTGTTGTGCTTTGTGTTTTTTCTGCGATTGGTTTGTAGAACAGTTGGTGGATGGTGAGTTTTTTTGCGCTGGCCACTTTAGCTGTCGCAGCCACAGTGTCTTTGGGTTCGTAAGCAGAGCAAACTGGCCGGGTGGTGGCGGGAAGCTAACGAGCCCGGAGACACTCCAGCAGCCAAGAGTCGCTCCAGAGGACGAGTGACAGCAGCCCCTTTCAGATAGAAAAGGTGGCACATCTGCAGCAAGGTAAAGGCTGCAATGTGCCTCCTTGTCTGTCTAAAAGGGAGGTGTAATATTCCTCCTTTTCCAAACAGCCTCCACTTTTCCTCCTCTGGTAGGCGTCAACATGTGACGTGACGTGAAGCAGGAAGTTGGGCGTGAAGAGAAGCAGGGCAGTTTCTGCTTTTCTCCCAAAATCCTCTTCCCGTTTAACATTGGGGCTTATGGGGCAGTTGCTGGAGTTTGTGTCGGTTAGACGCAGATAATTCAAAAACCGTACATCCTCCCGATAAAGTGGACACGTTGCCAGACAGAAGACAAGTGTGGCTACGTTCTTGGAAAATATCACTATTGTAGTGTGAAATCTGTGGCTAGGATCGTCATCTAAAGAAACATTTTCTGAGAGTTTTTTTCAGGCTCCCCCACTCTGCCAGTTGGTGCTGCGCGAACATTCCGCAATACACACTCATTGAAAATCCTGAATTTTTTCGAAATCACTCACGATCAATTAAGGGTCACCGTTCAAAAACTAAACATCGTAGAAAGAAAGTTCAAATACAACTCAAATAGATAAGACTTGTGCCTACATTTTAAAGTTTGAATGGTGTCTCTAGGTCAAAGTCTGCCAGAGCAGGAGATGTTTGAAAAACCTCGATGATTTTGCGACTTTTTTGACCCCGTCCCATTCATTCCTTATGGGACATTTTTCGCAGTTTTTCTTCAAAATAAGAGCTTTACATTGCACCCCATTGGAGTTTAGAACTGGGTTCTTAGCGGGGGGCTTTTAATTTGAAAGTAGCGACCGCTATTAGCTCGCCGCTACAACAACAAGCGGACAACCAAGACAGCTACAGAGAGCGAGGAGACGCTAGCATCTCCCGGATCTCAGCGGCTTTCCAGCTGCTCATCTTCGTGGATGAAGTGACGAACTGACTGCTGTGATCAGCTGTTTCCTGGTTTTAAAACTCCCGGCTGTGGGTGCGCAGCAGTGCACGTCATCCACACCTCCGCCCATCTCAGCATTTGCCACCACATTGCCGCCTCGGATTTACAGCAATGGAGGCGCAAATAAGTGTAACGTTACCCTCCGAGGGGCAAAACTGGCGGAACAAAACAGACCACCAGTTTACCGCCTTCTGTCTAAATCCGCGGAGCGAGCCGCCAAAAGGACGGCAGATTGGTGGCTTACTGCCCAGAATAAAAACGGCTACTGAGAGGAGCAGGAGACGGGCCGAAGGCGTCGGCATGTTTGCCTGCACGGCTGCAGCTCGTAGGCCACCGTACGTATCAGACCACATGAACAGCAAACACCACTGCTGTGTGAGTTAATGGTTCTGGTTAATGGTTTCAGCCTGACCAGAAGTCGGGATGAGATGTTTCCCCAACGGGTCATAAAACGATATGTGACCACAGGGGGGATATCAGAAGCAGAGAGGGGAAATCCTCCTCATACACCCCGACACTTTTGCACCCAGGCTGCATCCATCCTGCCAGAACCTTTTCACAACTGCATGGAAAGACAGCCATGAACTCGTCCTTTTCCAATATCAAACATTGCAAGTTCGCTATTTATGCAAATTTGCCTGTCACGGCAGGAAGAGGTATTTTTAGTTATTTCTGTAAAACGTGGAGACCCACTGTGACCCATCACACGCCGACGTTTCTCACCAGCTAATATTTCACTTCTTAATTTTCATTCGCCGCCTCCTGTGCGAGCTGAAGACTTTCCATTAGTTGCTGGATGTGATATAATTTTAGGCAAATCGGGCGAAACTGCAGGATCTCTTCAGGGGGGGATGAAGCGCGGTGCTGCAGCTGATAAGACTTTATTTTTTAATCATCGCTTCAGTCATCCCTGTGGCGTCCAGCCATAGATCAGCAGTACGGCTGAAGCATCCAAGCTCATCAAGTCCCTGTTGATTGAGATCATTTTTCTATTTCTTTCCCCTTGGATTGTATTTTTAACGAGATTGGGTTTTTATTGAAGCGCTTGCTTGTCTTTCTGGCATAAAATCCCTGTTAAACGTCGCAGAGAAAAGACTTAACAGAGCAACAAAAGCAAAAAAAAAAGCTTGTTTCATTAATTAAGATAATCATATCCTCTAGTGTCGGGGTGATTATAGCTCTCTCCCCCCTCAGGAGGTGTTTGTTCTCATCTTAGCATAGTTTTACTGCACTTATATCCTTTGTTATAAAGAGGAACTCGCCAAAATAAAGCTGCTTAATGCGAGCTCAATCTCGCCAACTAGATTATAAGGATAATACTCGATTCTGATTGGCTGCAGGGTGTCATTCACAAACTGAAATCCTTCAATCCTCTGATTTCTCTCACCAACCGTAACCAGCCTACGTAGCTAAGTTAAGTGTTATTCTGTTAAATGTAATTGATTATTATTAATCCGCTGTTTGTGTGTGAGGTCAGATGTGACGACTATAAACACTCTGACATATTTAAAATAGATCTGCTGTTTAAAAATGTCGGATTGTCTCGTATTTTTGACGTCAGGTCTCGAGCCGGAGGTCTGGAAATGGACCAGGACACAGGCCAGTTGTGAACCTCCTCGCTATAAATTGAAGGACCCAAATGCAGATCAGAACAGGAGGCAGGATTGGGGAAACAAAAAGAGAGCTTTATTAAAAAAACAAAGCTGAACACAAGCAAAACCAGGAGCTCAAAAATGAAAAGCGTCCAGGGAAATCCAAACCAAAGTAGCAAAATAAAACAGTTAATCAAAGTCCAAAAACATACGACAGAAACAGGAAGAAACACAGGGACGCTCGAGGAGAACATCACAGGAACAAGGAACCGACAAGGAGAACAAAGGCTTAAATACACAGACACACTGATGAGGGGACGAGGAACAGGTGAGATAACGAGGAGGAAGCACAGAGGGAGAAAAACATGCAACAAGGGGAAAACAGAGGGACGAGCACAGGAGACACTGAGGCCCCGTTTACATGAAGGGAAAACGCAGATATTTCCAGGCGGTTTGGCCTCTCATTTACACGAAAACCCCGTTTTTATCACAGAAAACGATTATTTCTAAAAACTCCGGTTATGTGTTGTCGTGTCAGCTGGGAGAAACGGGGTTTTAGCTTCTCACGCTCATTAGGCTATGCGCCAGAAAATGCTTAACGTCATGTGAGCGTTGTTTTGAAAGGAACAGGAAGTCGCTCGTGTTATTCGTTGTTGTTGATTCTGAGGATTCTGATTGGCTTGCATGGCTTTATCCTTCTCCCTACACTGCCGCCCAGAGGTTTGGCAGAGTTAGAATGGCGCTCGACGGCAGTGTAGGGAGAAGGATGAAGCCATGCGAGCCAGTCAGAATCCTCAGAATCAACAACAACGAATAACACGAGCGACTTCCTGTTCCTTTCAAAACAACGCTCACGTGACGTTAAGCATTTTCTGGCGCATAGCCTAATGAGCGTGAGAAGCTAAAACCCCGTTTCTCCCAGCTGACACGACAACACATAACCGGAGTTTTCCAAATTCTCCACTTTGCCCAGAGTTTTTAGAAATAATCATTTTCTGTGATAAAAACGGGGTTTTCGTGTAAATGAGAGGCCAAACCGCCTGGAAATATCTGCGTTTTCCCTTCGTGTAAACGGGGCTTGAAAAGGACACAAGAGGACATGGAAATCAAAACATAAGAAACACCAAAACACAGAACCGTGACAATAAGACGTTAATGATGCCGCCTGGTTTAGAAAATCACTAGTTTGAAACCAGCTAAAACCCGATACAGGAGCTCTTGCTGCTTCCTCAGGTGACTCAAGTCGAATGAAAAGCTCTGAATTGCTCGTACAGCGTGCGTAATCGTCTAGAATGACTGAATGTATTGTACCTGCGATCGACTGGTCAACCGTATGTTCCTCCATCTCACCTAAGGAGTCTTCAAAAGGCTCCAGAATAGACTGATAGACAGTGAATCAGTGTGTTGTTTCCCCTCCATTTACTTCTGGTCTTCTGCTGGTCGCTGCCCCTTCGTGAGTGAATCACTGATGATCACTTTCCCTCATGTTCAGTTTTTTAGCAATGCTTGAATTTATCAATTTCTGGTCTACTCAGAAAAAATTACAGGCACTGATCATTTACAAATGAGCCTGCTGGGGAGGTATAAGTGTGCACGTTTCAAGTGCCAATTTGAGTAAAGCTACTCTTGATTAGGCTGATTAGACCAGATGAATGACACGTATGCAGATGAGCAGATTTCATGTAAAGCCTGTGCAATGCAGGGACATTAGCATAATGCTATCCAATCTAAAAACAGGAACTAGTTCAAAGTTATTTAGTGGAACGAGTCGACAGCACTGCACCCATGAAAATGCACTAATTTTATACATCCTGTAGCTCAGTTTGTTCCTGTGGTTTGCTTTAAAGGGATATTCCGGTGTAAGTTTAATCCATGGTCTAACACACCTTGACACCGAGTAAGACTCCCCCTCGAGAGGTCAAGTTAGCTGACCGCTAGCTTAGCTAGTTTTAGCAACCTCAGAAAAGACCGCACGATAACAATACACTGCAGCTTATGTCTCCAACTAGAAACCGCCATCAAAAAGCCACAATTAATGGTGAGAACAGCAGCAAACTTCAGCAACAGTACATGTACAGTCCCAGCACACAGTACGAAGCATCAAACATCTGCTAGCTTTGCTGGATTTGTATTAAACACACAGCACAACTCACCCTCTCCTCCAGCAGCCTGCCTGTGTGGGGAAGCCCTGACGAGTCGATTACCGAGTGCAGTAGATTTCCGCAGCTCAAGGATGAAAATGTCTGATTATTACTCCATGGAATGCTCAGTTCTTATTATCGAGAACTGACAGGGAAAAGGACAAAAGTAATGGAGTAATAATCAGACATTTTCATCCTTGAGCTGCAGAAATCTACTGCACTCGGTAATCGACTCGTCAGGGCTTCCCCACACAGGCAGGATGCTGGAGGAGAGGGTGAGTTGTGCTGTGTTTTTAATACAAATCCAGCAAAGCTAGCAGATGTTTGATGCTTCGTACTGTGTGCTGGGACTGTACATGTACTGTTGCTGAAGTTTGCTGCTGTTCTCACCATTAATTGTGGCTTTTTGATGGCGGTTTCTAGTTGGAGACATAAGCTGCAGTGTATTGTTATCGATGCGGTCTTTTCTGAGGTTGCTAAAACTAGCTAAGCTAGCGGTCAGCTAACTTGACCTCTCGAGGGGGAGTCTTACTCGGTGTCAAGGTGTGTTAGACCATGGATTAAACTTACACCGGAATATCCCTTTAAGTGTGAAAAGGAAGCAGGCCAAGTTTGATCGAGGAGACCCTGAGTTTGCTGTAACACTGCAGATAAAGTCACAACACCAGGGGGTAAAAGTCAGCTGAAAGCCTAAAGGAGAAAAATCACCCCATCAGATTATAGCTCCTCTTTGAAGATGTTCCTGTCCGACTTACATGTCAGCAGCACCGGTGGCGGCTGTTACATCCTTTCAAAGGTTGCCTGAGGGAAGCTGCGTATGAGCCACCACAGCTTTGACAGACCATAGAAACGAAAAGTTATTGCACAACAGACAAACCCCTGGCATTTTCCAACAGCATCAAATGAAATACGCCGCCGACACAATCACAGCTTCAAAACGAGGCACCACGCAGAGTCAGGCAGCGATGGAGCATCGAGGTCCTGTCATTTCAGTTTCTCTGCATGTTTTCTAGGTTTTCCTCTCCTCACCAACCCTGATTTTCCATCCACACATGCCTTGTGTCTGTTTAATTAGCCAAAGGAACTGAACAAATAAGGACAAATACATCACCGAATCTCGGCTGTGGTGACAGTCGATGGAATATGCATGTAGAAACACACTCGTATCTACGTCTTTGAACTCTGAGACTCTGATTTGTTATCGACAGTCGCGGTGTAAGTGCAGCGTCATCAGCGAAAGTGAGTCGGAGCTGCTGCTTCTGATCAGAATATCATCAGCCCTGTTAATCATTTGGGGTGAAATCAGTGGTCGACCTCCTCTCTGAAGCGTGGTCTGTTATTTTCTGGAGGCGTTTCTTCATCAGAAGTCGAACGATGTAGATGTGTCGGGTTTGTTTTCCACTCTCCTGCCTCTCTGACCTCTGACCCCCCCAACGTGATTCAGGAGTTAATACGGTAGTGAAAGTGTGATCGGCTCAGACTTTTAGACATTTATATTCACCTACTGTCTCTAGTTCATGCAGCTTTGCACAATCAGACTGGGTCACGGCAGCAGATTGGCTGACTGCACAGCATATCAATGAGAGCTTACTGTACGGTCTCCTCGAGTTTCCACTTCCTCCTCCGGTCTGTTGTCCCCAGAGGGGTCATCATCATCGGCTTCGCTTCTGTCCCGATCTATTTGTAATTCATGCTCGGTGCATGAAAAAATGGGAGGTATGAGTTCTCGCACTACAAAAGGATTAGGAGACGGGAATACAGCCGGAGACGAGGCGATGGAGAAAATGTGGACTTCCCAATCAGACCGTGAATGTTTCTGCTGTGATTGAAATTCTCCTTGGTAGCTTTCGGGTTCTCCTCATTTCACCCCGACGAAACCTCCCAATCAAAAGCATCTTTATTTCATGTGTGTATGTGACAAGTTGCAACTAACGAACCTGAGCGTTAATGATGATCAAAACCAGAGATATCGTTCTTTATATTCCACGCATTCGTCTTCTTTTTCAAAACCTGTCGCCTGTATTACCCACAATGCAAGTTAGCAACTAAGGCAAATTATTTGTGCGTCTAAATTACATACAAAGTAATGAAAAGATGCAACATGTGAAATACATATTAAACTCAAGCGAGGATTCAACATGACGCTGTGTCACGAAAGCACATCGCCGTTTACGTTCACGCTGGCGTCATGGCGTTAACGTTGCTGATGTCCGTACGTTTATGATTGGCAATGTAGGAGATGATCGGAGTTGTCCGTACCGAGAAAGGACAGACAAGGATCTGACGTGGAGGAAAGTGGTCGTGGAAGTCAGACTACCCGTCACGGAGGTTCGTCTCAGCACAGCGTTGCCCCGATCGAACCAAACTCCATTCAGAGAACACACGTTTTAAAAGTTGTCTGCTTGTCGTCTCGCCGACCGACCTGACGAATTGTGAGTTCAGGCTTTTTATATGGGGGTCATTCCATGAAATCGGTGCCTTTTGTGTCCCCAAGAAATGATCAGTCATAAAATTACAGTAACAACAAACAAAGATGTAATTTGAAAATATAACATTACCATGTCTTCTCTCCTCAATAAAACATCAAATTAAAATCAATTAAATATTATTTTAAATAATAAAAATGATTTTTAAGCTGATGAGGGTGAGGTTTTTGGCCTGTCCCTCACTGTTGTTGTTGTACGTCAGCAGGACTTTTAATTTGTAAAATGTTGGCAAAATGTTAAAATGTTCACATTTACATATTGTTTTAAGTGTGATCTTATTGTGAAACAGTGTTTTTGGTAAAAATATATATTAATTGTAATAAATATTTACCAATTTATCGGTGTCTCCTAATTTTATGTCAACCCTGTTACCCTAGCCAAAAAACCCTATCAAAATAATGGTACATTCTAGATTTGACATGATTTACAGGAGGTTGCATCATCTCTGAACCAGGATGCTAACAGCTCAGTGACAAGTAAGTTTTGCTCATCTCTGATGTGCTATTTTTGATGTTTTTTCAAGGTTGAACCAGGGGGGACAAGCATACAACGTCAACCCTGTTACCATTTTTTAACATATAAATCCAAACAATTATTTATTTCTCATAATATAATCAATATGTACATGTAATTTCCTTTCAAAGTACATAGCATGTGCTTTAGCTAACATTTGTTTTAGCTAGCAATGGGCAAATTAGCTTGAAATGGTCGACCCTGTTACTGTCAACCCTGTTACCTTTCCAGTAACAGGACTTGACTAAAACAGTTATAAAATATGAAATTCCATAGCTGAGATGGCACAATATAATTTCTTGTCATTTTAAACTGTCTTTAATTCCTGGCTACTGAAAAAACAGCAATTAAATATAATTTAAATTTAAATTTTTCAAAGTTGAAAAGGCACCGATTTCATGGAATGACCCATGGCCTCTGTCAGTCACCGGAGACAGATGGACAGGCGCTCGGCAGCACCGGTCGGCCTCAGGTAGCGCTGGAAGCCGGAGCTCCAGAAGGTCCTGGTTCCAATAAAATATCTTACAGATGTCTGAGATGTCATTTCCGTTTCAGGGTCTCCATTATGCCCGATCACGGCATGTTGTTCAGTGTCTGTTTAGCGTGTTTGCCGGTCAGGTCACCGCACAAACAACACAACACACGAGGTGTTATTGCCCCGAAGTGAGCGGGAACACGTCAGAAATTACACTAATAATTTCCCCTCCGAGGCTTTTTGGAAAAAGACGGCGCCGGTGCTTCTATAAATCCACATCCATTAGAGTAAGTGTCACACATTTAGATAATTTTGAGCAGCTGCCTCGGAGCCACGCCGGCGCCGAATGAATAAACAACACTCCAGTCAACACTTGTCGTCTGCTGTCATCGAAAAATCAACTCCGATTAGAGCTTGAAAAATGGCTTTCAGGCCGCTTCCATCTTGCTTTGAGGCACTTAGCGGCCTGGTGGACATGACAACACAGTCTTATACTGTTTATATGTGGCGGACCCTGCCACCTTTACAGCTTCAGACAGTGTTCTGGTGTTTCCTCCGAGAGCAGCTTGTTTATTCACTGATGGGAAAAAAATATAATGCATGTTACGATATGAATCAAGTGACTCCTGAAGTTTACTTGAAGCATCCGTCGCCGTGTCGGAGTTCAGTCCGCTCACAGTTGTGTTGCAGAGAAACGTCCCGTAAACAACCTCTGGCAGAGTCCAGACAGCAGATTGCAGAGAGGACACACACACCAGACAGCAGCCAAGTTTCATTTCGTCCCGCCGCCAAAGGATTAACGTTAGCGAGCGACTGCTGATACGATCATCTTACATTGTTAACTGTGTCAGTGCCAACTTGAGACCAGAAGCCACAACCTCAATAATTTCATACTGGCTCTTTGCTAATTAGAACGTCGAGGAACGAATGTTACAGTCAGATGTTTAGCAAATTTGTGCATTTTGCCAACCAGGGTCGTCAGTGTGAGGATCAGTGGTGCTTCTAGAAAGAGGCAGACATATAATACATATAATAAGTATAATAAATAGTGCAACTGGCAAGCGATTCCGTGTGACAACCTATCAGAGTTTAAACCCGGTTTGTGACGGTTCAGATTCAGGAGTCCTGGAGCAGAAGCTCTGAGAGCAGGGTCGTTCTGAACCACACAGTCAAAGGCTCTTGTTTAGTGTCGGTTTAACTGTCGTTCCTAAAATTCAAATTTTAATGAAACTGAGTGAGAAGTCAGATTGCACTTTACATTTTGGTTGGAGCACGTTGTCTCACATGTTGTGTTGATTTTACTGTGATATAACTTGATAACTGTGCAGTTATCGGGTGAAAGATTGGAAGATTTGTGGGCTGAAGACTTAATGTTTCCAGATCCGAATGTCACCTCTGGTGTAATGAGAGCGATGAGAGAAAGGATCAGAGTTTGATCTGATACTGATCAATTAACAAATGCTTCAATATCGGTCCTAAGGCTTGGGATGTCCTTCTTCTTCTTCTCTTCTTTGTCGTCGTCCTTCTTCTTCTTCATCATCGTCCCTCTTCTTCTTCTTCTTCTTCTTAGTCGCCCCTCTTCTTCTTCTTCGTCGTCCCTCTTCTTCTTCTTTGTCATCGCCCTTCTTCTTCTTCTTCTTCTTCGTCGTCCCTCTTTTTCTTCTTTGTCATCGTCCCTCTTCTTCTTCTTCTTTTTCATTCGTCGCCCTTCTTCAATTTCTTCGTCATCGTCCTTCTTCTTAGTCGTCATCCCTCTTCTTCTTCTTCTTCTTCGTCCTTCTTCTTCTTTGTCGTCGTCCTTCTTGTTCTTCTTCTTCATCGTCCCTCTTGTTCTTGTTCTTCTTCTTCTTCGTTGTCGTCCCTCTTCTTCTTCTTCTTCTTCTTCTTCTTCATCGTCATCCTTCATCTTCTTCGTCATCGTCCTTCTTCTTCTTCTTTATCGTCGTCCCTCTTCTTCTTCTTCTTCTTCATCGTCGTCCTTCTTCTTCTTCGTCACCCCTCTTCTTCTTCTTCTTTTTCTTCGTCATCGTCCTTCTTCTTCTTCTTTGTCTCCGTCCTTCTTCTTCTTCTTCGTCATCGTCCTTCTTCTTCTTCTTTGTCGTCGTCCTTCTTCTTCTTCTTCTTCTTCTTCGTCATCGTCCTTCTTCTTCTTCGTCGTCATCCCTCTTCTTCTTCTTCTTTGTCGTCGTCATCCCTCTTCTTCTTCTTCTTCTTCTTTGTCGTCGTCCTTCTTCTTCTTCGTCATCGTCCTTCTTCTTCTTCTTCTTCTCCTTCTTCGTCATCCTTCTTCTTCTTCTTCTTCGTCTTCTTCTTCTTCGTCGTCTTTCTTCTTCATCTTTGTCATCGTCCTTCTTCTTCATCATCGTCCTTCTTCTTCTTCTTCTTTGTCATCGTCCTTCTTCTTCTTGAGCACAGACTGTTTCTACCTCTAGATTAGCAATTGCATCTTCTTCTTCTACAGTGTACACACAATCCTTCCCTAAAGGATTTCGATTTCTATGCACACACACACACACACACACACACACACACACACACACACCAGCCTGTCTCCTCCCCGCTGCTGATGGAGTTTAACGTCACCTTCCCCTCAAAACAACAGCAACGATGCCCTGAGAGACCAATAAACCAGATGAAACAAATTCATGATCAGATTACCACAAACCGACTTTCAAATACAATTTCAAGGAAAAAAAAAGGGGTAAAAAAAAAATCACCAGCGTGCTTGAAGGCAGGCAATTTCATCTGTCGCTTCGGCTGCTTCCTTCTTAATCACTTACGTCTCCTCTGGAAAACACTGCAGCGGCCTCATGGTGTTTATATCGAACCGTGGCATTGCCGTGGCAGTTTAGCTGCTCGTTGTGGATAATTGGAGGTGTATGTCACCCGTGCAGTCTACTGCCGGCTGCCAACGCCGCCTGCCACCTCGTGAGGAGGTATCCCGCCGAGCCAAATCAGATATTGCCCGCAGATTTGGAGTTCAGTCTCAAAGGTGTGCTTCACAGGATGTGAAATAAAGGGCAGGAGAACGGAGCTCCGCTGATAAATCCATAAAAATGAAATACCTCTCAGCTGCGGCGGGGCCTGTCGGGCCGCCGCGGCGCAGACGCCAACGAATGAAACGCTAAATAAAAAGGGGTTCGTACTGAGCTACGCTGGAGGAGCGAGACTATAAATTACAGTCTATTTGCAGGCAGAGGCGCTAATCAAACTGAACTAATGGACTCAAAACACATTAGAACGGGGTGAACAGTGGGGAAGGGCTCGAATGTGCACAGCAGATGTCAGACACAAAGCGTCGGAATAATAATCACTGTTTGTTACGACGAGCTGAAAGCTTTTTCAGAGCGAGCCGAGGACGAGATCCCACTGTAAAAAGTTCAAGTTTCCAGTCCAGTTGGGCCGAACGACACGTAACAGAGAGAGAGTCGACTCTGATGACATCATACAGGTGTCAATGAAGAGACACAAATACGTTTTTGTGCCGTGAATCACACACACGAAGTTTGTGAATCAGAATCAGAATCGTTTTTATAAGTAAGTTTTCACCTTTCACTAAAAAAATAATTGAAAGATGTAATAAATGAACACAGAAAAGAGTGTGACTGTACAGATTGTGCGGTCAATGCTAACGCTTTTAGCATCGACAGCTACAGTGAAGATTTCTGCTTTTCAAAGGTTGTAAACGACATCTTTTCAAATCGGTTTGGGATTTTTTGGGGATTTGGCTTCAAGAGGTGAGCCGGATGATCCATACGGAGTCGTTGCATTGTTTGTTTGTTTCATTTTAACACAAAGTTTGTGAATCGGAATCAGAATCGTTTTTATTGCCAAGTAGGTTTTCACCTGTGAGGAATTTGCTTTGCTCGGTAGTTGCAAAACAACAAACAGCACTAAAAAATAATTGAAAGATGTAATAAACAAATGGACACAGAAAAGAGTGTGACTGTACAGATTGTGCTGTCGATGCTAACGCTTTTAGCATCGACAGCTACAGTGAAGATTTCTGCTTTTCAAAGATTGTAAACGACATCTTTTTGAAATCGGTTTGGGATTTTTTGGGGGATTTGGCTACGAGAGACTTGTATTATGCCGGATGAGCTGCACGGAGTCATTGCATTGTTTGTTTGTTTGATTTTAACACGAAGTTTGTGAATCGGAATCGGAATCGTTTTTATTGCCAAGTAAGTTTTCACCTGTGAGGAATTTGCTTTGGTCTGTAGGTGCAAAACAACAAACGGCACTAAAAAATAAGTGAAAGATGTAATAAACAAATGGACACAGAAAAGAGTGTGACTGTACAGATTGTGCTGTCAATGCTAACGCTTTTAGCATCGACAGCTACAGTGAAGATTTCTGCTTTTCAAAGGTTGTAAACGACATCTTTTCAAATCGGTTCGGGATTTTTTGGGGGATTTTGGCTTCGAGAGACTTGGATTATGCCGGATGAGCTGCACGGAGTCGTTGCATTGTTTGTTTGTTTGATTTTAACACAAAGTTTGTGAATCGGAATCAGAATCGTTTTTATTGCCAAGCAAGTTTTCACATGTGAGGAATTTGCTTTGCTCGGTAGGTGCAAAACAACAAACGCCACTAAAAAATAATTGAAAGATGTAATAAACAAATGAACACAGAAAAGAGTGTGACTGTACAGATTGTGCTGTCAATGCTAACGCTTTTAGCATCGACAGCTACAGTGAAGATTTCTGCTTTTCAAAGGTTGTAAACGACATCTTTTTGAAATCGGTTTGGGATTTTTTGGGATTTGGCTTCGAGTCATTTTGGAGTCATTGCATGGTTTGTTTGTTTGTTTGTTTGTTTCAGTTTAAAACGAGTCCCCAGCTGCTTCAGTTCACCACAAACCTCGACATGATAGTGAAACCATAGTGACTGGATTTACATCGTTGGGTGAAGTTTAATTAGAAGAGTCTGAAAGGATTCGGACCAAATCTTCTATCGAAACATATTTTGCTAATGCAAAGTAATATTTTAGTGTATTCTTCTGCAGCACACCCACAAGTTCCACGTCTTGTGTGGCACGTTCAATAAACAAAGTCTATATTTTACTTTTATTTACTGACATTATTCCCCAAACATGACGTCAAGGCTCCGCTCGAACATCAACTCTTCAGAAGCAGAGCATCTGTTCTCCAGCAGCCACATTAATTACAGAGTTTGGAGTTGATTTGCCTGATTTCTGCATCTGTTACAAGAATAAATACACATTTGCAGCTCATTTAGATCCAGTAACAGACTCTGTGTCGCTCCTGACTGCAGCTGACTGTTCAACATGTTATGAATTTCTTACTTGTTCAGTCGTCTGATGACAGAAAACAGATGTTTAAAAGAAAATCCAGCTGTTGATTCACCATTATTAATAACATGACTTCTGTGATCTGAATCCTCCACGTCTTCCGTGACATTACCGACCATATTTCGGGAAACACAGCCGACCGTAGAAGCGATGCGATCATGAAACCTGAGCACTTTCATGCGTGCCAGCAGGGGTGACGACGGCCTGACATGTCGAGCGAGCGAGCGCTCCTGTGCTCGCCGTCCTCTGCAGGTGTGCGTTTGATTCTGACATCAACAACACGACTGTGACTCACCTACACGAAGAAAAAAAAAAAGCCACACGGCTGCCAGCGGCGTTTGAAGCAGAGCCAAAGTAAAGCCAAGGCTGTGATCTCCCATCTTTCCCTCAGCGGATCCGCAGGGAGCGCTTGATTTTCAAAGGCCTCCTCTCGTCTCTGATATAATTAGAGGGAGAGCGTCCATTTAGCAGATTCATTTAGGTTATTAGTGGGATTAAGCCTTTAATTAGGCCTCTTTGGCTGAGGACGGCGTTCCGCTGGAGAGCTCTGCTTTAAGAGGGAGCCAAAAAAATAATGACACTGATGTTAATTATTTGTCGACATTAGAGCGATAGTTCAGGGCTTCAGTCGGCGTGTTACCTGCGCCGTCGTTCCATCTCACCTCGACTCGGTCCGACTCTGAAGCCGCTGCAGCTGCAAGAATTTGCATTTCCACCACAACGGTGCGTCTCAAACCGATGACTGATCAACGTGACTCCCGAAACATCCGACAGCAAACGTGACGTGACGAAGCAGACGAGAGAAGCTAAAGAGATGCAGTCGGAAGCTGCTGAGAGCTGAACACGCTGAGTTTAAACACGTCTTCTGTCAGGTTTCCTGCACAAACACGAGTTCACCACACGAGGCCGACTTCCTTATCCGACCACTCCGTCGCCTCCCGTCTGACCCGTTCGGCAGAAAAGTCACATTGAAACACACCGCCCCGGCTACACAGCAGCGTATAAGTCTCCTAAACATCGGGTGGCGCTAGTCTCGTGTCAGTAACCCAAAACATGAAAACAGGAAATGACAGAACGGAGTGCGGACCGTAGCTTATCAGAACAAAGCACACACAGTGTTAGCTCGGCATTACTTGCGTGATGTCGTATTACGGTGGTCTCTCTTCCACCAGGGCAGCCAGCTGCTCCTCAAAGTCCTCGGAAGAATTTTAATATTAATGAGGTAATAATACAAACTCAGACTGCGACTTTGTGTTTCTGTTGGTCAGGGTTCGGAAAACATCACATTTGGCTTCAAATACCTGGTTTTGTCACATCAAACCTTTGTGGAAACGTCCCGAAGGCTCGTCTAAAAATGTCCAGTGATGTAGCCACGAACATGGCTGGAAATTGTCCAGACGTCTCGTTAAAGGCCCCCACACACCGGCTCCGACGACTTCCTTCTCCGACCACTCCGTCGGATCCGTTCGGTAGAAAAGTCACATTGAAACACACCGCCCCGGCTACACAGCAGCGTATACGTTCTGCACCTGCGCGAGATGCAATAAGTCTCCTAAACATCGGGTGGCGCTAGTCTCGTGCCAGTCACCCAACACATAAAAACAGGAAATGACAGAACGGAGTGCGGACCGTAGCTTATCAGAACAAAGCACACACAGTGTTAGCTCGGCATTACTTGCGTGATGTCGTATTACGGTGGTCTCTCTTCCACCAGGGCAGCCAGCTGCTCCTCAAAGTCCTCGGTCCACACAGCCATGGCTTCCAAACATACGTTGGTTTATCCCCAAAATAACGAACGGTGAAGTGTTGTTTGTAACTCTGTGCCGTCTCTGTTTATGTGGTTTGTTTACCATCGTCACTTCCGCCGCCCCTCCCACACGCCGCGCTGATTCGCTGGCACACCGCCAATCAGAATGGTCACTGAACAGCTAGCTAACAACCAATCAGAGTATCCGACGGCGTCCAACCTCAGACGGCCGACGTCGCATGTTCAGTCGGATCAGACGCCGTCAGCGCGTGCAGCTCCCGAACTCGTCCGACTCTCTCCTAATGCTTCAGACGTCCGACGTTTTAGCCGGTGTGTGTCGTTACTTTACGGTCGGACCGCCGTGTTTTACATTTCTCTAACTGTCACAGTGACGGCTGAAATCGACAAGTCTGCCAGTTCTACCTGGAAGTCGCTGTCGTGTCTCAGCTTGACCTCCTGGTGATTCGTTTTTTAAAGCCGCTGTAAGCTGATTGAAATAGATATCGAATAGCTCTATATTCCCACAGCAATCACTGCTGCAGAGCGCTCGGTCAGCGGTGGGATGGCGACCAACACCACGGCGACATTAACAGCAGATTGAAGTTTAGATAAGAAACGTGTCCCCGTGAAATGCTTCATAATAACCACATCCAATTTATTGAGACGTCTGTAAGAACAACTCGTGTTTAAGGGATTTAAATGAACAGAGAGAAGCGAGTGATTCTCTGCACACACACCCTGATGTATTGTACTCTGACCGAGGGGAAATGGATTCTGCCTGCAAAAGTCTTTTAAACCAATTTCCTGTCGAGGCTCAGTGTTAACGACGCACGAGGTCATTTTAAGTTATTCATACGCTCTGATTAGGAGCATGATTATGACCATGTGAAATGATTACTCAGCCGCCGAGGACGAATCTAACATAAGCAGCAGACGGACGGTTGTTGGTTTGGCTCCGGAGACGAGACTCTCACGATCCCGTCTCCGTTCGTCTTTTAAAAACCAGTTTGACTTCTGTCTCTCTCGTATCGTCTGACCCGTCCTCTTTCTAATCCTCGTGAATGATTCGGATGCGGCCGCGTGGGCGAGCGTCTGCGTGTGAATAACGACTTCCTGCGGCTCGTAGTTTGTTTTCAGCCGTCGCAGACTCTATTTGGAGTTTATGACTCCGACACAAATGAGCATTTCTGACACTCACAACCTCCATTGAGGACCGAAATAACCTGCGATCGCACGCCGAGCGCCGAATCCATCTGTGCAACTCTAGCTGACATTTTCCACTTTCTGCCACTGTGTACTTCCACTCCTCCACGTTTTAAAGATGAACACTGTGCTTTTTATCTGCTGCTGTCTGTGAACCGTCTCGAGTTGTGCATTTGGGTCTCTCTGTTGTGTCTGAGCTCGTCAGCTACATTTATTTGGTAGTTTTTGTCTAGTTTGTTTCTCGACATCTGGAGATATAACAGGAAATGGCCACGGGTCGGACTCGAAGCCTCAGCGGATCTACAACAGTATAGTTATAGATGAACTTATTTTATCAGCAGTTGCAGCCACAAATTGGATTCTGAATATTAGATCCAAACAGTATATACATACATATACGTATACAAGTACATTTAATATCAGATACTCAGTATGACTTTTGGGTACTCTAAAAACATTTATTTATTCATTTTTACCAGGAATGGAATGTAACTTAGTACATTTACTCATGTAATTTACTTAAGTACAATTTAAGGCTTCGTTACTTGAGTATTTCCATTTTCTGTTACTTTATACTTCCACTCCACTTAATTTTGGAGGCAAATATTCAACCTAATTTTGATGCTGATATAGAAAATGACTATTAAACCCTTAAACCAAAGTAATATTTGAAGTGATATCTACACTTTCACTCAAGTATGACTTTAAAGGTCCACTGTGTCGTGGTTTAAGTAATTTATTACCTCAAATCAGCGTCTTCATTCATAAATAAGTCCTCATTGGTGTAAAATGATCTCTGCCAACAATCTCACTTCTCCTCCTGAGGGAAGAATCACACATTGTGACGTGAAGCAGGAAGTTGGGCGTGAAGAGAAGCAGGGCAGTTTCTGCTTTGCTCCCAAAATCCTCTTCCCGTTTAACATTGGGGCTTATGGGGCAGTTGCTGGAGTTTGTGTCGGTTAGATGCAGATAATTCAAAAACCGTACATCCTCCCGATAAAGTGGACACGTTGCCAGACAGAAGACAAGTGTGGCTACGTTCTTGGAAAATATCACTATTGTAGTGTGAAATCTGTGGCTAGGATCGTCATCTAAAGAAACATTTTCGGAGAGTTTTTTTCAGGCTCCCCCACTCTGCCAGTTGGTGCTGCGCGAACATTCCGCAATACACACTCATTGAAAATCCTGAATTTTTTCGAAATCACTCACGATCAATTAAGGGTCACCGTTCAAAAACTAAACATCGTAGAAAGAAAGTTCAAATACAACTCAAATAGATAAGACTTGTGCCTACATTTTAAAGTTTGAATGGTGTCTCTAGGTCAAAGTCTGCCAGAGCAGGAGATGTTTGAAAAACGTCGATGATTTTGCGACTTTTTTGACCCCGTCCCATTCATTCCTTATGGGAAGTTTTTCATACGGAGGCTTCCATGTCCTTCCGCTCTATAAAAAACGATGAGCTGGTGAGAGGGACAAAAAGCTCTACGTGGTACAGATAAGGCTAAAGGCGTTTTCACTCAGAGCCAGCGTGACTGTGGAACGGAGAAGGAGCTTAGCCAGACGCGCTCGTCAGCTGCAGTTTGAAGTCTGTTTGAAATAACGTACCTCATCACCCGAAACTAAACTTGATGAAGTGCTGTTTGAAGACATGTTGTTGTCACAGCTTCTTGAATCTTGACACATCCCGCCTGCCGTAGTTCCAACAGGCTGCAACGCACGTTTGAAAACGCGAGGCGCTAGAGAGCAGTATTCGTTTGGATGCAGAATAACATTTAACCACTAGATGGGAGAAATAATTCCACAGTGTGTCTTTAAGCCAGACGAGGTCTTTACTGATGGTGATTATTTGATGCATGATGGGTCAGGATCTCAATCACGACGCATTACAACAGCATTTATTTGAATATAAACAGGTTTCCAAGTGGAAACACACTAAAATAAACCACAGATCTCAACATTATGACTGTTGTGACGTACGAAACGACACACTTAGTTGCGGTGTTATTGCTAATTGTTAATAATAAATCCGATCACAGGAGCTAGTTCACACTGTCACCAAACTTGTAGATCAATAATCTCATGAGGATGAACAGGCCAGCTGTCCTGACTGTATTAAAAGCAATGATTATACTGCATATTCACTTTGACTAACAGGAAGTTATACAAAACGTGCACAAACATCAATCACACCTCACAAAAAGTCAATTTGCAATCAGTTTTCAATGTTTCGCAGCTGTTTCCTCCGTGCACCCTCAAATAGCAAGAATTTTTATTAAACATGCAACCTCATTTTTTTTCCAGTAGTTGTAGTTTTGTCTCTTTTCAACCACATACTCCAAAATTTGCTTAATTAGCATGTAACTGGGACACGGCTACGTCGGCTGGCTCGCCGACACGGCTCAGCGGAACGAGTCGTCGCTAATGTTATTAGAAATAATTCCAACGTACTTTTTACAAACGTACTTTCTCCTTCGTGCATATTTTTCTTGTCTTTTTTCTCTGAGCTGTGACATTTCACCAACATCCTCTAATGATTCGTGCCTCTCCCCTGCAGGTACATGGCCATCATCCACCCGCTGAAGCAGCGCATGTCGTCCACGGAGACCAAGGTGGTGGTGGGGGTGATCTGGGTCCTGGCTCTGCTGCTGGCCTTCCCTCAGTACTACTACTCCACCACGGACCAGCTCCCCGACCGGGTGGTGTGCTACATCGACTGGCCCGAATTCAACGTGTTCGACTTCAAAAAGATGTGAGTGCCTCCGCCGCGGAAAACGACACAAGTCAACAAGCGACGTTAATTACTTTCTGAATTGACAGCGAACGTAGGAGGAAGCCGTGCGTCGGGTGTAAATGAGCGAGCGCGGAGGCTTTGTAGTGACTGAACTGACGGCACATCACAGGGGATTTATGTTCTTTCTCTCACTGAGAGGAAGCGAAGAAAAGAAATGTGATTTGATTAAAGCCACCGTCCGTTTCTCATTAATAATTCCACTCTCACGCGGAGGACGAGTACCTGTTACCTTCACTAGCTGCTCACAGCGGATGCACCTTGGCCCGTTTAGATAACAAAACGATTCTCAGTCGGCTCAGTCCACTCCACACGTGTCCATGGCCTTCACTCTCACTCTTAGCAAGCTGAATAAACCTAATTTCTATGAAAAGCCTAATATGGACAGAGACCTTTCCACCCTCCGGCCTACTTTAGTTGTTTATCGAACCACAGCAGATTACAGATGTGTGCTAAAAGTCACCTCGACTTCATCAATGAAAGAACCGGTTTCATAATCCCCTCGAAAAGTCAGACTTGATTTTGTACTTTGTATTGCAGGTTCGGAGAGCTCTGCACCTGATGAATGCAGATTTCTAATCTATACGAGACTTTCACAGGATTTTTAAGCCTGAGGCGACCGAGCGAGTCGTGCACGGTCAAAGTCTAACTCTTCTTCTCAACCGGCAAAACCTATATTTCTATGCTCCATCTTCTCTATGCTCCCTCTAACGGGCCTTTTAGAAGAAGCATCTCAAGCAACACAGCACAGAACAACACTGTGATTATAATTTCAGGTATGTTTTGCCTCGAGAGAGAGAAGAGAGCGTCCAGACGTCGTAAATCTTCAGAGCTTCCCTCCAGAGTCGCTGTGATTTAATGTCACAATGTGTTTTTTGCACAAAATCGAAGCAAAAGCAAATATTGTCAGGATGGAGACAGTGTTTGTTTTGATGTTTCCAAATCATAGGCTGGAAATGTACTGATCTTTAAAGGGGCATTATGTAGTTTTGGTGAAGAATTTTTAATATTAATGAGGTAATAACACAAACTCAGACTGCGACTTTGTGTTTCTGTTGGTCAGGGTTCGGAAAACATCACATCTGGCTTCAAATACCTGGTTTTGTCACATCAAACCTTTGTGGAAACGTCCCGAAGGCTCGTCTAAAAATGTCCAGCGATGTAGCCACGAACATGGCTGGAAAATTGTCCAGACATCTCGTTAACAAAAGCGTTAAAGCGCCGTCTCAAACAGCGGCTTGGCAGCTTTGTCGCCCAGCTGGAACACCAATGTGATCCCCTTCAACCCTTATATAAAGCTCTGCTCATGTACATGTAATATTCAATACGGATATTCATGTTTTAAAGGGGCATTATGTAGTTTTGGGGAAGAATTTTTAATATTAATGAGGTAATAACACAAACTCAGACTGCGACTTTGTGTTTCTGTTGGTCAGGGTTCGGAAAACATCACATTTGGCTTCAAATAAACGGTTTTGTCACATCAAACCTTTGTGGAAACGTCCCGAAGGCTCGTCTAAAAATGTCCAGTGATGTAGCCACTAACATGGCTGGAAATTGTCCAGACGTCTCGTTAAAGGCCCCCACACACCGGCTCCGACGTCTTCCTTCTCCAACCACTCCGTCGGATCCGTTCGGTAGAAAAGTAGCACTGAAACACACCGCCCCGGCTACACAGCAGCGTATACGTTCTGCTCCTGCGTGAAATGCAATAAGTCTCCTAAACATCGGGTGGCGCTAGTCTCGTGCCAGTCACCCAAAACATAAAAACAGGAAATGACAGAACGGAGTGCGGACCGTAGCTTATCAGAACAAAGCACACACAGTGTTAGCTCGGCATTACTTGCGTGATGTCGTATTACGGTGGTCTCTCTTCCACCAGGGCAGCCAGCTGCTCCTCAAAGTCCTCGGTCCACACAGCCATGGCTTCCAAACATACGTTGGTTTATCCCCAAAATAACGAACGGTGAAGTGTTGTTTGTAACTCTGTGCCGTCTCTGTTTATGTGGTTTGTTTACCATCGTCACTTCCGCCGCCCCTCCCACACGCCGCGCTGATTCGCTGGCACACCGCCAATCAGAATGGTCACTGAACAGCTAGCTAACAACCAATCAGAGCATCCGACGGCGTCCAACCTCAGACGGCCGACTTCGCATGTTCAGTCGGATCAGACGCAGCTGAACACACCGAACAGAGCAGCTCCCGAACTCGTCCGACTCTCTCCAAACGCTTCAGACGTCCGACGTCGGACCCGGTGTGTGCCGACCTTAACAATGGCGTTAAAACGCTGTCTCGAACAGCTGGAACACCAACGTGATCCCCTTCACCTCCTGATATAAAGCTCTGCTCATGTAATATTCAATATGGATATTCATATTTTAAAGGGGCATTATGTAGTTTTGAAGAAGTTTCACGACGCAGCCGGTCGTCTACGTGAACTCTCCTGAGGTGAACACGGAGAAACTTTCCTCCTTCAGACAATAAACGGTGAAAACACTCTTTCCCCTGTCATGTTTTATTCTGCACAGTGGCGTCGAACATCCGATCTTTGCATATCGTTTTAATCCGTTAGCGCCGCTGAGGTTTGGCGAGAGGCTTCCCCCCGACACCACTCGAATACCAGTGATGCTGCCGGGTTAAAACAAGCACCGAGGCTGATTCGCAGGCGTTAAATCACGCTGCTCGCTGACAGTCAGGGTCGACTACAGTCACCTTTCCTCCAGATATCATCTTTCCTCGAGCTCCTAAAATAGAACTGAAGGCTTTTCATATCACATCAGAGCAGCGACCGAACATTAATGTGGTTTATCTGGTTGTGTTTGGTATTACTGCGTTTGCTCGTGCAGGGGGAAACGGCTAAAAGCCGTCCTTGCTGCAGAAGCACACCAATTTCACCTTCCCTCTCGCTCTGATCCACAATCAAAGCGAAGGCGTGTGTTGTGTTGTTGCACATGTGGCGTTGTTAATCTCCCCCGTGCACACACACACAACACACACAACACACACAACACACACGACACTCCGCTGGCGTGCAGCTCCAGACAAACTTCTGAGGAGTGATTCATTCACACGTGGCACCACCCCAGTAACCTTCCACTTCTTCCATTTTGTTCCTTTTTGTTGTTGAACTGGGCGACACACACGACGGCACAAACACACACCGCCACGAACGCACACACACACACACAATACTCAAACACACCCACGCAGTGACGCACATGTGCCGGCACACGGAGCGCGGCTCTGCTGATGGCAACCGTTCAGCTCATCAGCCGCAGTGTTTACCCTGCTGCCTCTGCCAACCTGCCGCCGCCGCCGCCGCCGCCACATTTCTCCATGGAAATATAGTTTGTTATGAACAACGCGACGGCAATTTCATTCTTCATGAGGTGACGCCCGCTGCACTTATTACTTTTTTTAATGAAACTGTAATCAGTGACACGTAAGAGAGAGACGCGGGAATCATTCAGATCAGCTGCTGAAGCTGTAAACGACACGTGTGATTAAGGTCGACCCCGGGGTCGGGGCCCGCGTGCCTTTGTTTCCGGGCGCCGTCACAGTCTGCAGCCTGTCTGCTGCCTTCACAGTCAGTGGGAATCAGTACGGGAGAGTATTAATAGATGACACTGTCCGTGAATGCTGCTTACATGGAGAGCTGTTCTATGTATACACACACACACACACTCACACCACATAATCACACCTGCACAGTGAGCTGAGGTGTCACCTTCAGCAGCGACTTCATCGCCTCGCCTCGACTCAGCTCGCCTTTTTTGCGTTCCCATTACTGAAATCTGGTACCTGGTACCTGCTAAAGTGGAGCTTTTTTAGTATCACCTCCGTATAAGTTCCAACCGAGCTGAGCTGATACTTCTGTGTGACGTAAGCTGGCAGCCGGCCACTGATTGGACAGAGAGCGACGCCACTTGACGACTCGTGACGAGCGCGACGTCCGAGCCTGACACCCGCTACCTTTAAAAACTAGCATCTGCGTTCAGTCAACGTAGCGATTACATGGAAGGAACAACGCGCAGGAACACGGCGTGGACCGTGGCAGAGGTGGAGACGCTCCTGAGTGTTGTCGCTGAAGACGCATCCAGAACGAGCTCGATGGTGCGACAGGAAATGAAAAGGTGGATGTGTTTTGCGTAGCCCACAGCTAGCCCTGTTTATGTGTCGCGTGGATAAGTACGTCATTGATGACGACCCGCCCACGTCTGATGACGACCCGCCCACGTTGATGACGACCCGCCCACGTTGATGACGACCCGCCCACATTGAAGAGATACTAATTCTAGATGGAAACGCAACGCGTCTGAAACCAAACCAAGTAGAGCCACGCTGAGCCGAGGCGAGGTGGTACTGTCGGTGGAAAAACTGCATTTGAGGGATGTGATGAAAATGACATCATCACAGGCTCGAGTGTCATCGCGGCTAAAGAGTCGCCGGGCTTTTTGAAGAAAAGACGTTTCAGCGCTGTGTGGGAGGAAGCTCCTCTTAGACGAACATGTGAGACAACGAGAGGACAAGTCATCGCCAGGCAGCGACGACACAGCGTCGTCCAGTTGTGAAGAACATTTCCAGCCTTGATGTGTTACACAGACCTTCTTATTCATCAAAACCTGATGACACCAGATTAAACTAAGTTTTTTAGGACGCTACTGTTTCAGAAAAGCTTCATGAGTCACACACACGATGTTTGTCAGGTTAAAAGATAATTTTTCAATTCAATAAAGTCGCAGTTTGTAAAATATCATGAAGTTTTGTGTTAAAGCGTCTCACTCAGCAGCAACATGGAGCCAACTGAGCTCAGAAAAGGTGCTTAACAGGTGAAAATCACAATCAATCTGCTCATATTGACGACGGCGGTTCTGTGAAAGGAGAGTTGATCAGTCCTGTGAGTTTATCTTTTAACTGGCGAACATCTTGTGTGACTCGTGACACAACTCAAACAGGATCAATAGAATATTTGTCTCGTCCTAAAAAATAAGTTTAGTCTAGTGTTGTTATCCCGGCTAACTTGAATAGAAATTAAATGATTTAATCTAAACTTTCCCAGTTTTATTGGACCGAATGGCGACAGTCTAACGAGTCATTTTGTCGGGGTTGTGACGCTTCAAAAACGTTTTCTACCATTTTACAGCTGCTTCTTTTTAAATGTCAGCTCATGGAAAAGTGTCATGCGACGTTGTTATTACACAGTTTGACCTCTACAAAAGTTGGATTCATCCTGGGGGCTTGTTTTAATCCCTCTCCTGACCTTCAACCTTCATCCGAGCTCCAATTTTAACAGTAAACTCGCTGATTTCTGCCGTGAAATCAGTGAACGAACTCATGTCATCATCTTCTCCTGCTCTCCTTCGCACAAGGGTAGAAAAACCTGAAAACCTCACAAAACAGAGTGATGCTATCCCCGAGAAAAACACACACACACACACACACCTCGTCCTCTGTGATGTCTCTACACTTAATTGGGCTTTGCGCGACATGAGCCGTGAGATTAGTGGCGGTGTGAGGCGGCGTGGAGCGAGGCGTCCCGTCACCTCCGCCATCCCCCTGCCTCCGCTGGCGGGCGAAGTCAAAAGAGCAGCTGCCCTCCTTCCCTTCCAACACACACACACACACACACACACACACACACACACACGCTCATTAATTATGAATACTGATACATGTTTGAAGAGCAGGCGGATGCACGTAAACACGCGTTTCCTTCACATAACCTGCACATATTGACTCAGTAAATCATGTGAGTGTGAGCTCAGCCTCTGTTTGTCGCCGTGCGTTAAATATTTGCTCGGCACACACACACACACACACACACACACACACACAGTACTCTGTGTGCTGTGGGAGAGAAGAGGCAGCAGCCCCAGAAATTAAAACAATATCATTTACTGTGTATAATCTGTCAGCGTGAGTCTGCGGAGGGAGGTTTTATTAATCCAGCGAGGTGACACACACCAGCTTCTTCTACTCCACCAGAACGTCATCCATCAGAGGGAGCTGAGGGTCCAGGTCCGATAACAAAGTACCTTTTTACTCAAGTACTGAACCACCACGCTTCAGAGAGGAATACTGCACTTTTTACTTGACTACATTTAAAATATTCAAAGCATTTCCACGTCTCATCCGTCTTCAGGTCACGCTTTTGTATTTTCTTGGCTTTTTAGTTCTGTTTCCTGTTTTATTTTGTGTGTTTAACGCCACGTCCAAGCGTCTGGACTTCACCACGCTTGCAGACTCTGCGGATGCGTTGGGAGGAAGTCAGCTGGAGAGAAACTCACATCTCATCCGGTCCATCAGGACTCTCAAGTGGATGAGACTCTACTTGTGCTGCAGACTTCACTGATTTACATCTCCACAACTCATTGTGATGCAGACCAGATGTCCCATCATGATGCAGAGACATGTAGAAGTAAATGTTATAGAGGTTATAGTCTTTAGGGGTTTGTATCAGCGGCCTATATTTCCCTCACGGTCTCACACACTCGCAGACTTGACGTGATGACGGTGAACACATCACGTTACGTACGACTGAAGTCTGGAGGATGGAGAACTGGATCCTCTCATTTCTGCCTCTGTGCTCGTCCTCCCCTCCCAGGTGTGTCACACCTGAGCCTTATTATCTCCTCCTCCCTCGTGTATTCAGTCTGAGTGCTCGCCGTCTTCTGCGACAGCTCGTCTTTGTCTCCCCGTAGAAAGCGTCCCGGCATGTCTCCTCCTGATAGCCTTTCTCATGTCTGGCCCCTCCCGTGCGATCCCTTTATCTACGTTTGCTCCGCTGGCTGATCTCATGTGCACCGAGTCTGATTCAAGTAAAGATCGTTACGCTAATACAGACATGAATCGACTGCACAGGAGTCAGCTCCAGTGATAAACCTCCCTCAGAGCTGCCAGGACCAGAGGACTCAGCGAGTCTTCATTATATTCTGTATTTTGATTAAATCTCTGCAGTGTTGCTAACGTGACAGTACAGTTTCTTTCCACTTTGTCCCTCTTAATGATAAAATACACATTTAATCTGAATCACTGAGCTTAGATATCGATCTTTAAAGCTCCACTGTGTCGTGTTTTAAGTAATTTATGACCTCACATCAGCGTCTTCGTTCATAAATAAGTCCTCATTGGTGTAAAATGATCTCTGCCAACAATCTCACTTCTCCTCCTGAGGGAAGAATCACACATTGTGACGTGAAGCAGGAAGTTGGGCGTGAAGAGAAGCAGGGCAGTTTCTGCTTTTCTCCCAGAATCCTCTTCCCGTTTAACATTGGGGCTTATGGGGCAGTTGCTGGAGTTTGTGTCGGTTAGACGCAGATAATTCAAAAACCGTACATCCTCCCGATAAAGTGGACACGTTGCCAGACAGAAGACAAGTGTGGCTACGTTCTTGGAAAATATCACTATTGTAGTGTGAAATCTGTGGCTAGGATCGTCATCTAAAGAAACATTTTCGGAGAGTTTTTTCAGGCTCCCCCACTCTGCCAGTTGGTGCTGCGCGAACATTCCGCAATACACACACATTGAAAATCCTGAATTTTTCTGAATTTTTTCGAAATCACTCACGATCAATTAAGGGTCACCGTTCAAAAACTAAACATCGTAGAAAGAAAGTTCAAATACAACTCAAATAGATCAGACTTGTGCCTACATTTTAAAGTTTGAATGGTGTCTCTAGGTCAAAGTATGCCAGAGCAGGAGATGTTTGAAAAACGTCGATGATTTTGCGACTTTTTTGACCCCGTCCCATTCATTCCTTATGGGAAGTTTTTCATACGGAGGCTTCCATGTCCTTCCGCTCTATAAAAAACGATGAGCTGGTGAGAGGGACAAAAAGCTCTACGTGGTACAGATAAGGCTAAAGGCGTTTTCACTCAGAGCCAGCGTGACTGTGGAACGGAGAAGGAGCTTAGCCAGACGCGCTCGTCAGCTGCAGTTTGAAGTCTGTTTGAAATAACGTACCTCATCACCCGAAACTAAACTTGATGAAGTGCTGTTTGAAGACATGTTGTTGTCACAGCTTCTTGAATCTTGACACATCCCGCCTGCCGTAGTTCCAACAGGCTGCAACGCACGTTTGAAAACGCGAGGCGCTAGAGAGCAGTATTCGTTTGGATGCAGAATAACATTTAACCACTAGATGGGAGAAATAATTCCACAGTGTGTCTTTAAATGTGAAAACTGCTCCTAGATGTATTAATGTTTCTGTATTGATCCTGACACCGATACTTCACAGATCTTGTTAATTCCAGCTACACGTCAGAAGATATAAGGCCGACTAAAGGAAAGGTTGGACCAACATCTACGTCTTCTTCACTATTATACTGCTGCTGTCTTTTCTCTCTGAGTATGTTTGGGTGTCCAGGGAACAAAATCATTTCATTAATACATGAATCTGAGGGCCGATCCACAGGCAGGAGGATTTATGTCAGAAAGATGTGCATATTTTCAGGACCTTCAGTTTCCTCCGGCCAAGTAACAATTAGATCTGCGTCCGTCCTTCCTGTGGCTCGCACTGTTTCCAGGATCAGACACCCTGTGGAGATTTTTTTGTGTAAACAAGCAAAGTTTCTGTTTGCAGAACTTTTTTTCCACCAAAAAACAAACTGTGTGTGAGCTCGAGCTCTAACTAACACGCTGCCCGCCTCGTTTACATCCACGTTGTCAGCTCGCGACCTTCTTCTTCCTCGTCTCGGCGGCCATATTGCCACATCTCCCTGCACTTCACTGCTGCCAAATGTCTCAGCGGCGACTTGATGGATGACGTGTGTGAAGGTCACGAGACGATTGTGTCAGGCCGGGCTCAAAGCAGGACTCAGACGCAGAGATAGGGTTCTCAAAAGTCACTTTATTTTGGCTTAGCTGCAAGAGTGAATCCTCGAACAGAGTAAACAAAAGCGCAATGAAAACTACTAGACTTAGCTGACCTAATAAAATAAAAGTCACTCCAAAGGAGGAAAACACAAAACTCCTAACTACACTGTACAACTAATCTATCCAAAACTAAGAGTCAAAAAGGGGAACGATCAATCCTGACTAAGGGAGAAAAAACAAAATAAAAATCTCTAACAAACAAAAGGCGCTCCAAAAGGGAGGAAACAAAAACCTAGCAAGAAAATGCAAAATTAAAAATCACTCCTAAAAACTGGAGGACAGGCTAAATAAACACAAAGTCACTCCAAATGGAGGAAAACAAAACGGCTAACTAAAAACTGACGAACTAAAGAACTAGCACTAAGCTATAAAGATTACAAAGAAAAATCACTCTTTCGAGGAAAAACACCAGACGGCAAAAAGCTGTGGCTGTGGCGAGATCTGGTGGGACGACAAACGACACACTGGCACAAGACAAGGGAGACGCAGACTATTTAACACCTGGAGGGAAGAAGCACCAGGTGAACACAATCGGTGATTAGGGAAGACAGTCAGACCGGTGACACACGGGGAAGGGCAAGTGACCTGAAACAAGAGGAGAGTTACTTTTCAAAATAAAAGTAGTAACGAGACCAGAACACAAAATAAGTCAAGACCTCACAGATTTGGAGATGTGCATGACGGCTAGTCAACTTTTACTGTAGAAGAACGTGAGAAGCAGCTCTCCCCGACACAAACTAAAGACCTGAAGGAAGCTAAGCTTTCAAAATATTACATCATGTTAAAGGAGCACTCTGTAGTTTAGGGGAAGAAATGTTAATCAGAAGAGAAAGATTCTTTTTATCTGCTGAGACAAACCAAATAAACAAACTCTCCAGCTAGCATTTTTTCCAGCCATGTTTGTGGCTACATCACTGGACATTTTAGACAAGCCTTCGGGACGTTTCCAGAAAGGTTTGAGGTGACAAAAGCAGGTATTGGAAGCCAAAACATGACGTTTTCCGAACCCTAACCCCGTTGTTTTCGTGCCTAAACCTAACCAGAACTTGAGCAAAGTGTTGCTGCAGCATACAACTGAAGATTTGAGTGAAAAGAAACAGAGTTTATCGAAATGTAAAGTTTCAATATATCAGTGGATTGCAGAAATTGCAAACCGTGGAAAAGAAGTTTGTATTATTACCTCATTAATATTGTTAATATTCCAGTTTCTTCTCCAAAACTACATAATGCCGCTTTAAAAGTGAGCATATCTTCAGCCTACACTCTGATAAAGACGAGAGCAGGATTTGGTAAAATGAGAGCAAATACTGTTCATCCTGCTTAAAATCTTCAATATTTGCTTCGATTCCAAATTTTCTAGATTTTATTTTTGTGGAAAAAACACATCTGACATACTACAACTACAACTCTGTAGGGAACCTAAAGAAACAGAAAGAAATGTAAAGTTTCAACACATCTGTGGTTTGCAGAAACAGCCAACATTCATTCTGTGACTGCAGTTTACAGTTTTCAGCCTCTCTGAGGTTTTTATGTTTAATTGTTACACAACATTGAATCAAAGCAGATTTAATGGGGGTCTGCTCTCAGTCTTTGTGCTGCACCACCTACAAAGCCACTTTAATCATGCAAATAAGATCCACAAATTAATC
Source organism: Lagodon rhomboides (assembly GCA_039737535.1). Classification (NCBI taxonomy): domain Eukaryota; kingdom Metazoa; phylum Chordata; class Actinopteri; order Spariformes; family Sparidae; genus Lagodon; species Lagodon rhomboides. Next base: position 30,463 of record JBBNBP010002616.1, on the reverse strand, counting down.
AGTCAACTCTTTTAGCATGATTTACACTTCTGCTGCGTGATTCAGTGTCTGGGGGAGTCAGGAGGAAGGAGCACTTCAGAGAAAGAGAGACACCATCTGGAGTCACGAGTGTGTCGTTTACAGCATGTTTGGTGTCACAGTGACTCTGCAGGTCTCGGTATGCAGAGAAGTGGCTGTTCAGCAGCGTCGACACACAGCGGGAGTCGACCCCGACAGCATATTTAACCCACAGCCTGATCCTGGAACGCCACATGGACACGGAAAAACGTCCGACATTTCAGAGGAAGAAAGTGGGTTTGCAAATGACAAGATGCCCGAGAGCTAAAGGGTCATTCCATGAAATCGGTGCCTTTTGTGTTCCCAAGAAATTATCAGTCATAAAATTACAGTAACAACAAACAAAGATGTAATTTGAAAATACAACATTACCATGTCTTCTCTCCTCAATAAAACATCAAATTAAAATCAATTACATATTATTTTAAATAATAAAAATGATTTTTAAGCTGATGAGGGTGAGGTTTTTGGCCTGTCCCTCACTGTTGCTGTTGTACGTCAGCAGGGTGTTTTTGGTAAAAATATATATTAATTGTAATAAATATTTACCAATTTATCGGTGTCCCCTAATTTTATGTCAACCCTGTTACCCTAACCAAAAAACCCTATCAAAATAACGGTACATTCCAGATTTGACATGATTTACAGGAGGTTGCATCATCTCTGAACCAGGATGCTAACAGCTCAGTGACAAGTAAGTTTTGCTCATCTCTGATGTGCTATTTTTGATGTTTTTTCAAGGTTGAACCAGGGGGACAAGCATACAACGTCAACCCTGTTACCATTTTTTAACATATAAATCCAAACAATTATTTATTTCTCATAATATAATCAATATGTACATGTAATTTCCTTTCAAAGTACATAGCATGTGCTTTAGCTAACATTTGTTTTAGCTAGCAATGGGCAAATTAGCTTGAAATGGTCAACCCTGTTACTGTCAACCCTGTTACCTTTCCAGTAACAGGACTTGACTAAAACAGTTATAAAATATGAAATTCCATAGCTGAGATGGCACAATATAATTTCTTGTCATTTTAAACTGTCTTTAATTCCTGGCTACTGAAAAAATAGCAATTAAATATAATTTAAATTTTAACTTTTCAAAGTTGAAAAGGCACCGATTTCATGGAATGACCCTAAAACAAAATAACACACGAGAGCCGAGAATGGAAATATAGGTCTGATGCCTCTTCTTCTTCTTTTTCTTCTTTGTCTTTGTACATTACCCAGCCCTCCCTTCTCCTCCTCCTCCACCAGGCAACACATTTATCTTAGGTATTGCTGCTTAATTACAAATGTTGACAATCTGCTGCCCTTTATATTGAGCCACGTAAGGGAATTAGCAGGCTGCTAAAGGCAATTTCACACCTCTCTGCCAACGAATCCATTAAAGGGTTTCAAAGACAGGAAGCAAAAGATGCGTTTAACATTCGCCAGATAAACTTTAACGCTACAGACGTGACGAGGAGCTCGTCGTTGTTGATCCTGTCTGAGCTCTGCAGAGACGCACAAACAAGAAGATTCACTCCAGAGTTTGTCTCTAAGCTCATTACTCCTCTGGGCTCTTGTGTGCCTACAAATCAATTCCTGCTTTCTGCTAATTTCATTGCGGCAGCTTCGTTTTTTTTCCTCTGAATTGATTTTTTTCCTCAGCCTCGTGGAAAACGCTCCTGCACGCGTTGCCTTTGGTTAACACTTTTAATAGCGCTGGTGTGGCAGAATGCTTCACTTCTTGGTTTAATTAAAGACAAGATTAGATTTTTTTTTTTACTGCACTCATGTGAGGAAAAGAGGGTGAAAGAAGCCCAGGTGTCACTAATAACATTAGCGACGACTCGTTCCGCTGAGCCGTGTCGGCGAGCCAGCCGACGTAGCCGTGTCCCAGTTACATGCTAATTAAGCAAATTTTGGAGTATGTGGTTGAAAAGAGACAAAACTACGACTACTGGAAAAAAAATGAGGTTGCATATTTAATAAAAACTCTTGCTATTTGAGGGTGCACGGAGGAAACAGCTGCGAAACACTGAAAACTGACTATTTGTGAGGTGTGATTGATGTTTGTGCACATTTTGTATAACTTCCTGTTAGTCAAAATGAATATGTAGTTTAATCATTGCTATTAATACAGTCAGGACAGCTGGCCTGTTCATCCTCATGAGATTATCGGTCTAGATGTTTGGTGACAGTGTGAACTAGCTCCTGTGATCGGATTTATTATTAACAATTAGCAATAACACCGCAACTAAGTGTGTCGTTTCGTACGTCACAACAGTCATAATGTTGAGATCTGTGGTTTATTTTAGTGTGTTTCCACTTGGAAACCTGTTTATATTCAAATAAATGCTGTTGTAATGCGTCGTGATTGAGATTCTGACCCATCATGCATCAAATAATCACCATCAGTAAAGACCTCGTCTGGCTTAAAGACACACTGTGGAATTATTTCTCCCATCTAGTGGTTAAATGTTATTCTGCATCCAAACGAATACTGCTCTCTAGCGCCTCGCGTTTTCGAACGTGCGTTGCAGCCTGTTGGAACTACGGCAGGCGGGATGTGTCAAGATTCAAGAAGCTGTGACAACAACACGTCTTCAAACAGCACTTCATCAAGTTTAGTTTCGGGTGATGAGGTACGTTATTTCAAACAGACTTCAAACTGCAGCTGACGAGCGCGTCTGGCTAAGCTCCTCCTCCGTTCCACAGTCACGCTGGCTCTGAGTGAAAACGCCTTTAGCCTTATCTGTACCACGTAGAGCTTTTTGTCCCTCTCACCAGTTCATCGTTTTTTATAGAGCGGAAGGACATGGAAGCCTCCGTATGAAAAACTTCCCATAAGGAATGAATGGGACGGGGTCAAAAAAGTCGCAAAATCATCAACGTTTTTCAAACATCTCCTGCTCTGGCATACTTTGACCTAGAGACACCATTCAAACTTTAAAATGTAGGCACAAGTCTTATCTATTTGAGTTGTATTTGAACTTTCTTTCTACGATGTTTAGTTTTTGAACAGTGACCCTTAATTGATCGTGAGTGATTTCGAAAAAATTCAGGATTTTCAATGAGTGTGTATTGCGAAATGTTCGCGCAGCACCAACTGGCAGAGTGGGGGAGCCTGAAAAAAACTCTCCGAAAATGTTTCTTTAGATGACGATCCTAGCCACAGATTTCACACTACAATAGTGATATTTTCCAAGAACGTAGCCACACTTGTCTTCTGTCTGGCAACGTGTCCACTTTATCGGGAGGATGTACGGTTTTTGAATTATCTGCGTCTAACCGACACAAACTCCAGCAACTGCCCCATAAGCCCCAATGTTAAACGGGAAGAGGATTTTCTGTTGGAACTACGGCAGGCGGGATGTGTCAAGATTCAAGAAGCTGTGACAACAACATGTCTTCAAACAGCACTTCATAAAGTTTAGTTTCGGGTGATGAGGTACGTTATTTCAAACAGACTTCAAACTGCAGCTGACGAGCGCGTCTGGCTAAGCTCCTTCTCCGTTCCACAGTCACGCTGGCTCTGAGTGAAAACGCCTTTAGCCTTATCTGTACCACGTAGAGCTTTTTGTCCCTCTCACCAGCTCATCGTTTTTTATAGAGCGGAAGGACATGGAAGCCTCCGTAGAGCTCGCCCGTCCTATGGAAATACAGAGAAGTGATTCTTCCCTCAGGAGGAGAAGTGAGATTGTTGGCAGAGATCATTTTACACCAATGAGGACTTATTTATGAATGAAGACGCTGATTTGAGGTCATAAATTACTTAAAACACGACACAGTGGAGCTTTAAGTTCTCCAAAGACTCGGTAAGGAGGGCTGACTGGGTCGTGGTGACTTTCACAAACCAGATTCTGTACAGTCCGCAGACAGACTCTGCATGTCAGACCTCTCTTCGTTTTCTGAAGGATTACTTATGGAGGTGTTTTGCTCAGAGGCCAGTTTCTGTATCTGTCTGAGATCCCTTCAGGCTGAAGACTGAACCTGACGGAGCGCTCGAGGCTCTGATCTGAGCTGTCTACGTTTTACCCCCCTCGGCTGAATGACTTACTTTCCTTGCAGTGTGTGTTTGTGTGTAGGATCGTGTGAAGACGTTCATTTTTACAAACTATTTCTGTCCACACGAGGATGCAAAACCGACTCCGAGCAAACACGTCGATCCTGCAGGTGGTAAAAAAGATGCGTCAAACAACCAGAGGTGAAGTTTCTGAACCTGCACAGAGATCAATAAAACGATCCAAAACCCAAAAGCAGACAGTTAAACTTCTTATAAGACCGAGCTGACATCAAGGGAACCAGGGCGATGCTAACAAGCTTCTCTCCACCGGCTGCCCGTTCGTTTCAGTATTGATTTGAAGATTTTGCCGATTGCTTCTCGAGCTCGTCTGAGTCTCATGTGAGCCTCTTCTCAGCCTCAGATCCTCGGGCCGGGTCTGTCTGGTCCTTCCAAAGTCGAGGATCAAAACTAAAAGCTGACGGCTTTTTCTCCGACTTTGAGCGACCGACCTGCGGAGATCAGGCTCGCAGACACACTTTTATAGACTATGGGAAGATTTTTCATCTTTATAACGTTCTAATCCGTTTACAGCTCTTAATCTTTTTAATTCCTCTTATGTGACGTCTTTCTCACTGTTCCTCGCCGCTTTAATTTGTTTACTTATAATCTATTTAGTGTCCTTTATTCTTCTTACTGCTCTCAATCTTTTTATCCGCTCTTAAGTCCTCTGATGTTGTGATGTCGTCTCCTCATCCGCCTTTATTGATTTTGTTTCTTTCTTTATGTCTTTGTTTGCATAACTTCTAATTCTCTTACTTGTAATTCCTCACATTGACCTTCTTGTTTTAACTCTACACTCTTAGAAATAAAAGTTCTAAGTAGAACCATATAAGGTTCTTCGGCTTGTCCTCATAGGAGAACCCTTTTTGGCTCCAGGTAGAACCTTTTATAAAGGTGGAGGGTTCTACCTAGAACCCAACATAAAGGGTTATACCTAGAACTGTGTGTGTAAGGTTCCACCCAGAACCCCCCATGAGAGGTTCTACAAAGAACCCATACAGGATCTTATACCCATGCTTTCAACAATCCCTGAAGAACTCTTTCTCCAAAAAAGGGTTCTCTGGATCAAAATGGTTCTTACTGGAACCGTTAGTGTTACCAAGAACCCTTTTAAAACCCTTTATTCAGGAAAGGGTTTTTAAAGGGTTCTCTGGATCAAAATGGTTCTTACTGGAACCGTTAGTGTCACCAAGAACCCTTTTAAAAACCCTTTATTCAGGAAAGGGTTTTTAAAGGATTCTCTGGATCAAAATGGTTCTTACTGGAACCGTTAGTGTTACCAAGAACCCTTTTAAAACCCTTTATTCAGGAAAGGGTTTTTAAAGGGTTCTCTGGATAAAAATGGTTCTTACTGGAACCGTTAGTGTCACCAAGAACCCTTTTAAAAACCCTTTATTCAGGAAAGGGTTTTTAAAGGATTCTCTGGATCAAAATGGTTCTTACTGGAACCGTTAGTGTTACCAAGAACCCTTTTAAAACCCTTTATTCAGGAAAGGGTTTTTCAGAAGCAGATGGTTCCAGGTAGAACCTCAGCCCTTGTAGAAGAACCCTTTTGGAACCCTTATTTCTAAGAGTGTAGACCCGGCTTCCTCGTGTTTGGCTCAACTGCTCAACTTTGCTTGTTTTAAAAGCACTTTGTAGACTTAAATAAAGTTTATTACATCATCATTATAACTTCCAGGTTGGTCAACAAAAATACGTCATCCTCGCGACACTCTCTGGGTGTTGAGGGCGATGACATCATCTTTTCCTTAACGAACCAGGCGTGATGAAAAATCTCCGTTTTAGTGACGAGAAGCCAAAACACAGAAGCAAAATGTTGGTTCTGCAGAATATCCACATGCTTGTGAACGCGGCCTCGGCGCTTGTGTGGTCATTTGTCCTCGGATGAAAGCTCCCGTTCTCCTGGGTATTCAATGGGATTAACATAATTGAAGTTAATTGCCGAGGAAATGGCCTGTGAGGCTCATCAGCAGCGTTCGCCGAGGGGGAAAACAGATCGTCCCCTCCGTGGACGGCGGAGTCAGGGGGTCGTCCCTCTCTGAAGACGGTTAAACACAATACAAACACTCGCCCTGCACAGCTCCGAGTGACATAATACGATTTTCAACATTTTAATGGGCTTTAATGCACACACACACACACACACACACACACTAAACGGGGGAATTAACAGGATCACACACTGTGTCTGTGATAGATTACCAGATCATTAGCTAAATACTGAGACTGTCATATTTAATTATTTCCTCGAGGGCTGAAATTCATCGGAGCAGAGGTCTGACTGCTGCCCTCGACATCTTTAATTGTGTTAACGAAGCACAATAATTTCTCCGTCCTCCAGTGATGATTGATTCGGCCACAGGCGGAGTTCACAGGGAGGCAGGGCAACAGCTGAGTCTAGAACATATATATATATATATACGAATATTTAAACGATTGTGAGAAATAAATCTGAATTCTAATTTGTTAACTTTAGCGGCAAGTCTGTGATTCACCTTCTTTCTGTTTCACTTTAAAGGCCCAAACAAACTGATATTTCACTTTTACAAACTTTAAAAAAGGGACACTATGTAGTTTTGGAGAATATAATCAAATGATAATAATAATAATAATAATAATAATAATACAAACTTAAGCCCTATTCTCACAGGACTCGTATCACCTGGGGACCTCATGTGATTTAGTAATTTTCTGACATTATCCCCCGGATATGATGTCATCGCTCTGCGTAACATTCGCCTCCTGGACGACGAGAGCAACGGCTGCAAAGAAAAAAACTGTCAGGCCGGGCTCGAAGCAGGACTCAGACGCAGAGATAGAGTTTGTCAGAAGGCACTTTATTTGTTGACTTTGACAGCAAGAGGTAATCCCCGAACAGAGGAAACAAAAGGGCTGTGAAAACTATCAGGCGAGTAGACCTAAAACTAAAACTAAAACTAAAACACAAAACTCCTGACTATCCTGAATCCCTGAGCAAAACTATCCTAAGGGGATTAAGGAAAAATCAAACCTGACAAGGAAGGGAATAAAAAGGGACAAAATAAAACACTAAATAACAAAAGGCGCTCCAAAAGGGAGGAAACAAACCTAACAGGAAAAAAGGCTAAACTGAAAATCACTCCGCAAAACTGGAGGAACTGTCAAAGGGAAGAATCTAAATAAACTCAAAATCGCTCCGAAAGGAGGAAAAACAAAACAGCTATCTATCAGCTAACAAACTAAGGGAGCAGCTAAGCTATAAGAATTACAGAAGAAAATCACTCTTATGCCCCGTTTACACGAAGGGAAAACGCAGATATTTTCAGGCGGTTTGGCCTCTCATTTACACGAAAACCCCGTTTTTATCACAGAAAACGATTATTTCTAAAAACTCCGGTTATGTGTTGTCGTGTCAGCTGGGAGAAACGGGGTTTTAGCTTCTCACGCTCATTAGGCTATGTGCCAGAAAATGCTTAACGTCATGTGAGCGTTTGTTTTGAAAGGAACAGGAAGTCGCTCGTGTTGTTCGTTGTTCTTGATTCTGAGGATTCTGATTGGCTTGCATGGCTTTATCCTTCTCCCTACACTGCCGCCCAGAGGTTTGGCAGAGTTAGAATGGCGCTCGACGGCGTATTTATGCAGGTTGATGGAAATGACAACTTTTTTGAAAACGAAGGGGGGAAATATTCGTTTCTCTAAATACCCTGCTACGTATAAACGTGGCCTTGCGAGGAGAACACACTTGTCGACGAAGCAAGGCGAAAGACTGTGGCGGTGGCGAGATCTGTGGTTAGGCTGGTGAGACGATAAACGACACACTGGCACAAGACAAGGGAGACGCAGACTATTTAACACCTGGAGGGAAGAAGCACCAGGTGAACACAACCGGTGATTAGGGGAGACACTCAGACAGGTGACACACAGGGAAGAGCAAGTGACCTGAAACGAGAGGAGAGTTACTTTTCAAAATAAAAGCAATGACGAGACCAGAACACAAAATAAAACAAGACCTCACCGCGGTGTGACAAAAACCCGGCATTGGACGCTCAGTTTAATCGCTGTGTGTCGTGAACCACATCACCAAAATATTAGATATTATATGCATGCTGCCACGCATGTAATCCGTCTAATCATCTGTCGAGATTTCGCTCTTCTGATGGATTTGAGCTTGCTCTTTCTGCGGATGGGTCTCCATGCTGCGTACCTCGACGAGCCTCCTGAATTTGCAGCCAAAATGCCGTCAAAACTTTCATTTATAATCGCCAACGCAGCCTCCATAATTCTCAGCCGGGAAAAAGGCAGAAAAAAGGAGCGGAAAACACAAAAAACGACCCCAAATCACGTAGATGCTGATTCACACGGGACTAATATTATCACATGACCTCTGTGTTTGGTGAAATATGGTCGGTAATTTTTACTTTACACGGGATTAAGATCACAGACGACCTCCGCAATTATTACAAATCACTAGAGGTCCCCAGGTGATACTAGTCCTTTAATATTGAATAAACGAGCTGTTCTCAGAGGAAAATAAGGTCCCAGAACACTGTTTGAAGCTAGAAAGGTGGCAGGGTCCGCCACATGGAAACACAGTAAAACAGTATAAACTGTGTCGTCCTTTAAGGTCAGTTTGTTTGTTCACTTTATTCAGTCATGAAAACAAAGAGAGGTTGGTTCTTTAGTTTGAAGATCTCTCCTCTGTCTTCAGGTCGTGCTTCTGTTTCCTGTTTTATTTTAACGGCTGCGTCCAAAACGTCCGGATTTTTTTACTTTCTGGTTCACGAGCGTATTTTAACTGCGCCTCTTTTATTGTTCACAGCTTCAGACACTAATTTTACACTCGGTTTGTGACGCTGAGATCGCTGCCGTCTTCTAACATCGGTCAGGAGGAGTTTAACGGTGGTGACTGATCTCGACGATGTCTTGCAGATACTTCGTGTGCGTGGCCATCCTGCTCTACTTCCTCCCGCTGCTGGTGATGGGCTGTGCTTACCTGGTGGTGGGCCTGACGCTCTGGGCCAGCGAGATCCCAGGTGACTCCTCCGACCGCTACAAGGAGCAGCTGACCGCCAAACGCAAGGTAACCTGCATTTGTAATCAGATTACTCCACTTGTACTTTTTGTTTTTCTGTATTGTTCCTCCAGTGATGAATTTATCATCACAGCACCATGAACCTGAGCCTCTCTCCTCTTCATCTGCTCTTCTTCGGTGGTTTTTCCAGCCTACCTGTCGTCCTTTTCATCCCCGGCGCTCCTCCTCTACCTCCCCTTCCTGTTTGTTTGTCATCCTGTCATCTTTCACGGCCCGTGCTTGTCAGGTGCGTTCGCAGCTTCGGGTGTTGCATCTCTTCAGAGGATACTCTCCCGATGAAGACGGTTGCAGGGACTTGCCTTCCCGAATCTAGAACACGAGATGTGAATCCTCGGAGACTTCACACATACATATTTACCGAGGCGCTCCTGCACCGCTGAGATCCGTCATGTCAGACTGAACATTTAGTTTCAGCAGCAGGAACTTTCTCCAGGGAAGAGGAACCTTTGGAGGCGTCTAAATTAAGTTCTGGGCAAATTATTCTACCCACCGTAAAAGTCCTCGCACTGAACATTTTGATAGTTTGAGTGTTATCAGCAGGTTCAGGGTTTTTTCTTTTAATTGATTTCCTTGGCTCAAGGAAAGTTTCATAAATATAAAACCCCTGTTAATAAAAAAAAAATCATATGACATTGCTTTTCATTTTGTGATTTCCACACCGGCTACACGAGGCTGCAGCTGCTTGTCAGCTACAGATTCAGAGTCTCGCCTGTTTTTTTTCGTGGTTCTTGGTAAAAAATAGAGCTGAAAACGACCTGCAGACGGTCGTATCGACACACAAACAGCTCTGACTTCTCTGGTCATGTGAATGAATTTAAATCAGTAAATTCAGCCAGTTAATAAGAGTTAATAAAACACCTGCTCTTGGCGTTATGCTGCTCCAGAGACTTCTTCAAGACTGTTGAGCTCTGAAGACCACACAGTATTTTCCAACAGTGCCCCAAAATGAACAGCACGGTCATGTTTGTTTCTTCTCTTCTCACGGCCATCAACAACTGTAATGGAGACTCGTACACGGTAAAAAGGGTCATTTATGACATTTCAAGGAAGCTGTGGACAGAAACTGAAGAAGAAGAAGAAGAAGAAGAAGAAGAAGAAGAAGAAGACGACAACACGGAGGAGAAGATGAAGAAGAAGAAGACAACAACACGAAGGAGAAAAAGACATGAAGAAGAAGAAGAAGAAGAAGAAGAAGACGACGACAACACGAAGGAGAAAAAGACATGAAGAAGAAGAAGAAGAAGAAGACGACAACACGAAGGAGAAGAAGAAGACGACAACATGAAGGAGAGGAAGACACGAAGAAGATAAAGAAGAAGAAGACGACGAAAACACAGAGGAGAAGACGAAGACAACAACAAGAAGGAGAGGAAGACACGAAGAAGATGAAGAAGAAGAAGACGAAGAAGAAGAAGAAGAAGAAGAAGACGACAACATGAAGGAGAGGAAGACACGAAGAAGATGAAGAAGAAGACAACGAAAACACGGAGAAGACGAAGACGACAACACGAAGGAGAGGAAGACACAAAGAAGATGAAGAAGAAGAAAAAGACAACAACGGAAAGGAGAAGAAGACACGAAGAAGATGAAGAAGAAGAAAAAGACAACAACGGAAAGGAGAAGAAGACACGAAGAAGATGAAGAGGAAGACGACAACATGAAGGAGAGGAAGACACGAAGAAGATGGAGAAGAAGAAGAAGAAGACAACACGAAGGAGAGGAAGACACGAAGAAGATGAAGACGACAACATGGAGGAGAAGACGAAGACGACAACACGAAGGAGAGGAAGACACGAAGAAGATGAAGAAGAAGAAAAAGACAACAATGGAAAGGAGAAGAAGACACGAAGAAGATGAAGAGGAAGACGACAACATGAAGGAGAGGAAGACACAAAGAAGATGAAGAAGAAGAAAAAGACAACAATGGAAAGGAGAGGAAGACACGAAGAAGATGAAGAGGAAGACGACAACATGGAGGAGAAGACGAAGATGACAACACGAAGGAGAGGAAGACACGGCGAAGATGTAGAAGAAGAAGAAGACGACAACACGGAGGAGAAGACGAAGACGACAACACGAAGGAGAGGAAGACGAAGAAGATGAAGAAGAAGAAGAAGAAGCACCCAGCTCTAATTTTCTTCTTCTTGTCTTTAACTTGTTTTCAGCCTCAGTGTTTGCAGACGTTCCTTGATCTCGTCCCTCTGCAGGACACCGTCCTCCTCCCACACTAACGATGCAGCCTCCTGGATCTGCTGCGCCTGTCCTTGCACATTATTCTCAGCTCGTTGTCGGGTGAGCACTGTCTGCTGACAGACGCTAATGATGTGCCATATGTGCGTTTGATTTGCATTTTGGCAGACGGCGAGCGGCTGAGCTTTTTCCTGGCCTGACAGATTTGTCGCCACTTGTTCAGCCCAGAGAGAAGCTTGTTAAGGAAAGAGGAGGCGGACTCAGAGAAGACGATCGATGCGGCGCAGCGTGTCTCGTCAACAAAAGACAGGATTTACGTGTTAACCGTGTCGTCTTTATTCACCTGTCACGTGTCCAACAGGTGGTGAAGATGATGATTGTGGTCGTTTGCACGTTCGCCATCTGCTGGCTGCCGTTCCACGTCTACTTCCTGCTGCACCAGTTCTTTCCCCAGATGTTTGAGGAGAGGTTCATCCAGCAGGTGTACCTGGCCATCATGTGGCTGGCGATGAGCTCCACCATGTACAACCCCATCATCTACTGCTGCCTCAACGACAGGTGAGTCGGCACACGTCACACAGCCTCACACTAACCTGACTCTCGCCAGATGCATCTAGCTCCACTCACATCCATCTGGGATCGCTCCCGTTGGGAGGGATTTCTGACACCAGATTTTCAGGTCGAGCCAATCAGGAGCGCCGGGCGGGAGTTTCATAGATGTGACGTAGCGGAGAAGCGACTGTTTTGATTCAGACAACAATGGCGGCTCGCATCGAGGAAGCAAGCGTCAACACTGATGCTGCTATTTCATCCGTGTCGTCCAATCTACCCAATATTTTTTCGTTAAAAGAACGTCGCTCTCATCGACGTCACAGGTTGGTTTCGATGTGAGTGGTTGAAGTAGCACGTCAATAAAGATGACAGACAAGTGGTTTATCCAATCACATGCGAGGATTTTTGATAAGGCCCAGCCTTCTGAAACACATCTCCAATGGAGCGATCCCAGATGGATGAGTGGAGCGAGGCGGAACGAAATTCATCTGGTGAGAGTCAGGTTAGCTGTTTTACACCTTTTTTTTTGGAATAGAAGTTGTAGACGTAGAAGTTTTGCACGCCTCAGGGTCGACAGGTGCGTAGCAGGAGAAGACAGAAGCACACTGTCCACTTCACTTGCAATTAAATTTAATCCTTTAAAACTTAATTGCATCTGAAGTGAACAGCGTGCCGGAGTCTTTTGTCCTGGAATAGAAGAAGAAATCGTACCATGAATAGAAAAAGACATCACATTTGCAGGTAATCACCTCGACAAAAAAAAAGTCCAATCTGTTTGTTTGTTCTGTGACAGAATAGGTTTCTTTGTGAGGAAAAATGACATCGCTTCAGGGAGGAAAAAAGGTTATTTTCTTGTTTACCAGCAATCATATTGTCCTCAAGGACTGCACACACACACACACACACACACACACACACACACCTGCAGGTACACTCGTCCAATAACAACATCCCATCCTCCGCCGAGTGACAACTCAGCCGTCGCCGTGGAGAGGCTGCTTGTGCTCACTTTGAGATCAAGACGCTTCACACACGGACTGAAGCTGGAATAAAACTCCAAACTTTTCTAAACACGTCTCTGAATCGGGCTGAATCCCACCGTGCACATCCCACCTCTCTGGCATTATTAGAAGTCTGCCTGTCAAGAAAAAAAATGTCAGTGAATCTAAAAGATGGCTGTCGGGTCAGAGCGGAGACAGATGGTCCGGTCTGCTCGCCGTCTTCCATCAATCTTCCCCCCTTTGTCTTCAGAGCCACCTGTTAATTGTCTCCGTGCTGGCGGAGAAATGAGATTTCACACTTGGCTGTTTCATTAAGTTCATTAAGTCCTAAAAATGAAAATACGTGGGTTGGACTGCGTTACGTTCAGGATATCAAGCGGCTTTTGTCTCCATCATCTCTCGGCCCAATTTAAATTCAAATGTGTCCTCTTGTTTTCCATCAGTCTCTGCTCATCTCTCTCTGCTGCTCTCCATGATTGGCATTTTCTATCCTTCATCTCTCTCTCTGTGTTCGGGCTTCGTATGTTTAACGTATGTGTTTGGTCCGTTATGTCATTCTGTCATCTCCTCCTGTGACTTTTGGCATTTCTATAAAACATTTAAAACTATTTGTAGCGTCTGAAATGAGAACCGAGCGCTTCCAATAAAGGCCAGTCGTAAATGTCACATGTGATGTTTGGTGATGCTGAACATTAAAATGATTCACTTACACACAAACCTTTTGTTTTGTGACTGTACATCTTTTTTAGTCAATGCACAATTTAAAGAAGTGCAGTGAGGTTTCAAGGTTTCCTGTGGTGTGACGTGGTATCGTGCTTTTATCGTGGCGTCTAACGACTGACTGCGTCCTCTGGATGATTATCAGGGTCGATATCCTCTCACACAGCGTCCCACCCACAGCACAATCTGACTGGAAACACGTCACAGTTGCATAAACCAAGACTAATTAAGCAATATTACCCTCGAGGGTGTGCTCAAACGACGTTTGAGCACACCCTCGAGGGTAATATTGCGATTATACAACTAATACCAACAAAAATAAAATGTATACTCAAAATATATCCACGTTGACGGACAATTTGCTCTCAAATTTTAAAGTTTTTTGCGAGTGTGCGTCGCGTTTCCATGGAAACACATGGGGTCTGACTAATAACTGAAACAAAACCAGTCCCGTCAGTTACTCTTATGTGTAATGGAACGTAGTTTACCACTACAGCAAGTAGTCCGACCCATAGCAACGACCTAGCAACGGAAAGGATGAGTGAACTCTGAGCTGACGTTAATGTTTTATCGCCGTCTCGGAATTTCCCGACCTAAATCAATACTGCACAGATAAACAGAAAATGCTTATTTTTATCGCCCAAGTCATAACAAAGGTGTTGATTTTTTTATATATATATATTTTTTATAAAACAATAGTGTCTCTCACAGCGAAGGGAACAGGCTCGGCCCGCTCGGTAAAACGGGACACTTTATTCTATGAATGTGACTTTGGCAGCTGACAGGTGGTTTGTGATTTATTTTCATGATTAATAAATAACGTTTCTAAATAATAATAATAATGATCATAATAATTAAATCTCAGCTCGGACTTGTTTCATCTTTATCTTATTATTATCTAATAATAAAGAACAGAGAAGTTACAGATTTATCACTTTATTTACCACAAATCTTTCCTTTTTTGTCATTTGGTTCTTCTCATCTTCCTCCATCCATTCATCCAAACTGAGACCGCCAAATAAATCAAAATTAACAACAAACCGATCCATTTTGTAGCTTATTTTTCCGCCGTTTCCTGCTCCAGCTCTGACAGTTACGATGTTGCCATGGAGATACAATGATGTCACAGACTTGGCGGAGTAATACTCTGAGTAATGAGTCAGGCTGCTGTCATGCTGATTTGAGCACGGTCAAAATGTGTTGTTGACCAATCAGATTGCTCGGTCGGAACTACTTGTTGTATAATCAATCAATCAATCACACCGATCTTTGCTTTCCTCACACAGGTTTCGCGCTGGTTTCAAACAGGCCTTCCGCTGCTGCCCCTGCGTCCCTCGCGGCTCCTACGAAGGCCTGGAGCTCAAGTCCACCCGCTACCTTCAGACCCAGACGAGCGTCTACAAGGCCAGCCGCATGGAGACCACCGTGTCCACCGTCCTCCAGAGCGGGGACGACATGGAGCCGCCCAAGGTCAAGGCGACGGCGGGTCCAGGCGCCGGCGGGGCGGCGGTCGGCGCCTGCTCCTCCCTGGACCTCACCTCCAACGGATCGTCGTCACGAAGCGTCTCCAAGACGGTATCGGAGACGTCCAGCTTCTACTCCAGCAACAACCTGCAGGAGTAGGACTCAAACGCAGCGGGACATTGTGCTGGACAGCAGGAGAGAGCGTGAGTCGACTGTTCACATCGCTGCTTCTGAATACATTTCCAGCGTGCCTACTGGAACATCATGTGAGCTAATTTGCAAGCGAGACGAAGCCTCCGGTCACTGCGCCGTCTCTGTCCTCACCCACACTGCCCTTGTGTAAAGTACTGCTCACAGTTAATGATCGAGGCTCGCTCGGTGCCAAAAAAGTGTTGATGAGCACTTCAACGATACGAGCACATTCCAGTTCAAAAGCCAAACCCGAAGCAGACGCTAACGCCTCCGATCTTCACAGCCTCTGCTCGTCACACCAACACGCTCTCATTCGCACATCCGCAAATCACACGAAGCTGCGTGACTTCACACGGTCTATTTCGGAGCGGGGCTTCAACATGAGACCGGCGTGCAGCATGAAAAAAAAACCACAGCAGCTCCACGTTTTAACAGGGATTTCTCTGCACAGACTCGTTTTGCAGGAAGTTTCTCCACCTGGTTTTCACAGAAACTCTCTCCATGCTGAAAACACGGGCAGATGTGCGGTTTCAGCTGAAAGGCTCTCCCCGAAGAGGTGATGGAGAGAAGGAAAACAACACAGCGTAAACTCTGAACTCGTGTGAGTGAATGAGTGTGTGTGGCAAGCTGATCAGAACGCCAACTCCGTCTCCCCGAGCAGGACTTAAGAGCCTGTCTGGCTGAAGCATCGCTCCGAGGATCCCCTGCAGGTGTTGCTGAGAATTCCTGGCAATCACCTGAAACGCCGGCAGCGTCTAGTTCAGCTTTTCATCTCCAGCAGCTCCTCTGAAAACGGAGAAGTGCTTCAAACGCTGAAGAGCAAACCTCGAGTGAAGAGTGAAACCTAAAACGGCCCAATTATGAGATCTCCAGCCCGGATGTAGCCGTCCGTGATACGACTACACCCCGAACGACGCTGGTGTGCAGCTCAGAGATCAATCTGCAGTGGAGAGGAGATGAAACGGTCAAATTTTCTATATACTTCACCATAATAGTCGTAATACCCGCCCCACCTTCACCGGACTCCTGACACCGGCTCACGCTCTGAATACGAGGCGCCACTTTCAAACTGTGAAATATTTATGTGACTCTCATTAGCTGCTCTTTCCCTTTTCCGCCTGGCACTCACATGCACTCTGTGTCTTAATGTGATTTGGCTGGATTACATTATTACCTCGCTTTGAATCTCTCGCGAACATCCACGTTTTGTACGCCGTCCAAATGTAAAATCCAGTCGCAGGAGATGCATGTTATTATCACGGTGTTAAAAAGGGCTCTGTGGACGCTGAATGTGCACAGACGGCCTCAGTTAGCTGCAGCTCCTCCTCCTCGGTGTGCAGCGATGTGCCTTGCAGCGCAGCATAATGTCTGTAACAGGGCGAGGCGAGCAGAGACACTGCTCGCTCTGCTGGGGTCCAGGAAAAGGAAGGTGAGGCTGCAGGGGCTATGGAAGCCCGCTGGGACAAACTGTCTTCACCTCTCGCAGCGGTAAACACACACACGACACTTTAAGCTCGCCTTTCAGATTTCACTTTTTACGATGATAATCCGACTTCTTTAAAGATCTCCACCTCCCAAGTTCCAGTTGGACGACTTCACGCGTTGTTTTTTTTCTTTTGTTTTTCGATGATGAATTTCTCAAAGCGAGTCGAGTCGATTAACGGAAGCCAGAAGGTTTTACTACAAACATCCTGCAGCGAGCTTAATAACTAAATCCTGAAGATTTACATATTCGCTGGGCGCACAAACAAACAAACACGGGCTTTAACGACACACATCCAGCAAACAGCGTCAGCTCTAATGTGTCACACACACACACACACACACACACACACACACAAAGCAACAAAGAAGACGAAATCCATTTTTAATCGGTCTTAGAAAACAGTTGTTGTGTGATGGAAATCAACTCAGTAGTCTCGCAATTATCACGTTATCAGTTTGTAAAGAAGATGACTCCTCGGTGAAATCCTGTCACGAGATGCATATTCTCTACACACACACACACACACACACACACACACACACACGGAGAGTGATCACCTGCTGACAGCCGTCATTCTGCTCTCACACCCCTCGGTTCCCCCTCCTCCTCCTCCTCCTCCTCGCTCCTGGTTTATTCTCAGCGCACAAAAGCTGTTGTTTTAAATTCCAGAGTCAGCTGACGTGAAACTGAGACGTGTGTGTGAAGCAACACGACGGAACGGAATCATAATCTGTATTATATCACCAGACAGACGTATATAAGAGTACGTACGGGAGGTCACAGTTCAGTGCAAAGAGAAAATAAGAGGACATACAACAGATGTTAGATGAATATCGACCTCTGTTGGCATTCCACTTTTCCTCAGAGGCCGGAATATAAATGTAAATACTCCTACAGAGCGTTTGAGAGATTAATGGTCATCACTTCAGCGCGTTAACGTTACGTAACTCTCTGTTGAGTGATGGTCTGGGACTTTAAAGTACCTCACGATCCACCACACGTTCGGTGGACGTGCCCCGACGATTCATGAATATAAAAACTACAATATCATCTCGTTAAATCGTGACATATCTCATTAAGCAGATTTATCATTAGAGGCGATATAGAGTTTGAATGTCACCCGGTCGATTCACGGGAACACAAGGACGTCCACATGTTTGTATGAAGGGGAAGCAGCTCCTATAAACACAAGATGAAGTGCGTGTTTGTGTGCACGAGGACTCCGAACGCCGTCCTCTTCCTGCATTTATAAAGAAAATTACGATAGACGCACAATAAAAGGCACAACTGTCACTCGAGTGGCAATTTCTCGTCGGCCGCCACTTCGCAAATTTACATCTACTCTATATTCTGTCGCAACACGCAGAAGAAACCTGAAGGAACAACCGGCGCCCGTCTGCTCTGGCAAGTCATTTAAAGGGTAACGCCACCAATTTTACACATTAAAAGCTGTTCTCAGGTCTGCGTGACAAGTCTTTTGTGGGTAATAAAGGCAGCAGGTTTTTAAAAAGCACTATAACGCTGTTGGACTTATTATGGACAGTTTAAAAACAAAAGAATAGACGGGTCATTCCATGAAATCGGTGCCTTTTCAACTTTGAAAAGTTAAAATTTAAATTATAGTTAATTGCTATTTTTTCAGTAGCCAGGAATTAAAGACAGTTTAAAATGACAAGAAATTATATTGTGCCATCTCAGCTATGGAATTTCATATTTTATAACTGTTTTAGTCAAGTCCTGTTACTGGAAAGGTAACAGGGTTGACAGTAACAGGGTTGACCATTTCAAGCTAATTTGCCCATTGCTAGCTAAAACAAATGTTAGCTAAAGCACATGCTATGTACTTTGAAAGGAAATTACATGTACATATTGATTATATTATGAGAAATAAATAATTGTTTGGATTTATATGTTAAAAAATGGTAACAGGGTTGACGTTGTATGCTTGTCCCCCCTGGTTCAACCTTGAAAAAACATCAAAAATAGCACATCAGAGATGAGCAAAACTTACTTGTCACTGAGCTGTTAGCATCCTGGTTCAGAGATGATGCAACCTCCTGTAAATCATGTCAAATCTAGAATGTACCGTTATTTTGATAGGGTTTTTTGGTTAGGGTAACAGGGTTGACATAAAATTAGGGGACACCGATAAATTGGTAAATATTTATTACAATTAATATATATTTTTACCAAAAACACTGTTTCACAATAAGATCATATTTAAAACAATATGTAAATGTGAACATTTTAACATTTTGCCAACATTTTACAAATTAAAAGTCCTGCTGACGTACAACAACAACAGTGAGGGACAGGCCAAAAACCTCACCCTCATCAGCTTAAAAATCATTTTTATTATTTAAAATAATATTTAATTGATTTTAATTTGATGTTTTATTGAGGAGAGAAGACATGGTAATGTTATATTTTCAAATTACATCTTTGTTTGTTGTTACTGTAATTTTATGACTGATAATTTCTTGGGGACACAAAAGGCACCGATTTCATGGAATGACCCAGAGATACCATGTTTGTTATCCCACGCATTCTTCTTCCTTTTCAAAACCCCGCCGCCTACATTACCCACAATGCAGCTCCAGACTTCCGCATGGCTTCATCTGGAGCCACAAAAGGCTTTGTACGACTTTTAGTTACCCTATTTTCTTATTTGATATTAACCCTCGCTCATGTAGGCTGCTAGTAAGAACAAACTGCTTCCCGTCTCTTCCAGCGGACGTATTCACCAGCGACGGCCTGAGAGTAAAGACCTGATAAACACAACTTGATCTCATGTTATTCCCCAACGTGACTCCATGAATGCAGGTCTGATGGCTGCTAAAGGAATGCAGTCATGTGCTCCAAATATGGGCAACGAGACGCTTCATTTGTCATCTGTATGTATGGCCTCGATGACCTGCTACGATGTCTGGAAAATGCACGGACACAACGCTTGTATATGCTGAAGTGTTGGCGGTAAGCCCGCTTATGTCCAACGCCAGACTTATTTCCATAAAAACAGCATATGGTACGTGTCAAAGTGTCGACCGTAACTCAACGGGATGTGTGTGCCGTGCTCGAGCCGCAATTATTCTCACATCTCACAGGAGAGGTTGTTTACCTGTGGACCTGACAAAAACATCCAACTGACTTTAAAAGCATGAAAATAGATTAAATCGTAGCCTCTCCTCACGATCACTCAGCCATTCAGAGATGCATATCAGCCTCAACGAGACGCTGGGTTGAGAGGGAGAGTTTTAAAAACAGTCAGCCGACCTTCTCGGGATCATCACAGTTCACCGCCAGAGAGCGAGCCGGGAGAGAGCGAGAACATTACGGCTGATGTCATTAGAACGTAGTTATCTGATTACAGTATGAGCGAGACCTGCGCCCTCGATGCCTCCTGCCCTGATGTGATGATTTGGAGTCAGTCAGCTGGATAAAGCGGGAAATGCTGCTTGTCTGCGTGGACTCCTGCAAGTACATTAGCTCCAACAGCAAGTGTACGGGAGGGTGAACGAGGTTGTGTGTGACTGTGGACCGACAGAGAGCAAAAACTGCGCCAGCATTAAAGGGATATTCCGGTGTAAGTTTAATCCATGGTCTAACACACTGTGACACCGAGTAAGACTCCCCCTCGAGAGGTCAAGTTAGCTGACCGCTAGCTTAGCTAGTTTTAGCAACCTCAGAAAAGACCGCACGATAACAATACACTGCAGCTTATGTCTCCAACTAGAAACCGCCATCAAAAAGCCACAATTAATGGTGAGAACAGCAGCAAACTTCAGCAACAGTACATGTACAGTCCCAGCACACAGTACGAAGCATCAAACATCTGCTAGCTTTGCTGGATTTGTATTAAAAACACAGCACAACTCACCCTCTCCTCCAGCAGCCTGCCTGTGTGGGGAAGCCCTGACGAGTCGATTACCGAGTGCAGTAGATTTCCGCAGCTCAAGGATGAAAATGTATGATTATTACTCCATTACTTCCGTTATTTTCCCTGTCAGCTCTCGATAATAAGAACTGAGCGTTCCATGGAGTAATAATCAGACATTTTCATCCTTGAGCTGCAGAAATCTACTGCACTCGGTAATCGACTCGTCAGGGCTTCCCCACACAGGCAGGCTGCTGGAGGAGAGGGTGAGTTGTGCTGTGTTTTTAATACAAATCCAGCAAAGCTAGCAGATGTTTGATGCTTCGTACTGTGTGCTGGGACTGTACATGTACTGTTGCTGAAGTTTGCTGCTGTTCTCACCATTAATTGTGGCTTTTTGATGGCGGTTTCTAGTTGGAGACATAAGCTGCAGTGTGTTGTTATCGTGCGGTCTTTTCTGAGGTTGCTAAAACTAGCTAAGCTAGCGGTCAGCTAACTTGACCTCTCGAGGGGGAGTCTTACTCGGTGTCAAGGTGTGTTAGACCATGGATTAAACTTACACCGGAATATCCCTTTAAAAACCGATGTGTCACAGCCGATCACAGCAGCAACAGCCAGAGCTACCGCTGTCGACATAACCCCAGCGATGCTCACATAGTCGTCTGATCGCAGCAGCAGCCGTCACTCACGAACCGACGGCTGCCACATTCCCGTGTAGCAAACATGAACCATCGGCTTCTCATGACGGCTACAGAGCCACAAAACCTTCACCTCACACCTTCACTGCTATGAATCCAGATGAGTTGTTGTTTCAGTGCACAACCTGCACCGATCCTCACAGCCAGCACAGAAATGGAAAGGCAGAAAAGAAATCAGTCAGTGAGGTTTTGTTCAGTGCTCCTTTCATCAAAATATTCAGTCTTCTCTCTCGAGCCTGGCAAACAAAATCTGCTATGCAATAAAAAGGGTCTGAAGCACAACCGAAGTTTTTCATTATCATTCTTTACGTCCTTTCGATGGCGCGGTATACAGGACGGATCACACAAACAAAGTCTGTCCTCCGCCGGGGGAATAATAATTACCGTCGGTGGCTCTTGAACAAAGTGTCGAGTGTGGTGAAGTGTTTTATTTAGGGCCAGAAGAAGAGGCGCATTCGGTGCGTCCATAGCAACAGCTGTCTTTTAACCCGTCGACACGCGTAACCAAGTGAAAAGAGTCTCGACGAGGCTGAAAAGATCCTGTAAATTGTGATTCTCAACCGAGCCCATTATATTTAATTACAGTGGGGGGAAATGACGAGGCTGTTATATAACATATCCAGACTCCTACTCCATCTTTATCTTCATCATCATCCTTTAACCTTTTTTTTTTTATAATTAATTTTTAAACACGGAGCCCTAATCCAAAACCCTGCTGTCTAAATACAGAGTATGTTCGTGTTCGTCCGCCCCGTCACTTGTCCGGGTCAAGTGGAGCTGGTGAACGAGAGGCTGGGGCTTTAATGAATGTGTAATCAACTTTGTCGAGCGAGTGCTCCTTAAATGAGCGTTCGACACACACACACTTACACACTTACACACTCATACACACTCGATGATGAGGGCTGTAGCGCTGGAGACAAAAGATGCCGGCTTGTTGCTGAGGAGAGGCGCCAGGCGGGCTCCACAGCAGGGTGAATAGCCTCATCAGCACCATCTCTTCCTGTGTTTCTATCCATCCCCTCGCTCTCCAATCATGTTAATTACAGCCGACAAGTGAAGAGGACAACCAGCCGAACATACGCAGAGAAGCACGCACACACACACACGTATGTTTGCGTGCATTCTTGCATGTGTGTGTGTGTGATTAATCACCAGATCTGTGACCTGAGTAGTTTTGAGAGTGCCACCAGTAGCTCGACGTTCATGGATGCATCCCTGTCTTTTATACAGCAAGAATGTGCACACGGATGATGCTTCATCACCGTGCAACCATATATATATATTAGGGGTGGAACGGTTCACAAAATCCACGGTTCGGTTCATATCACAGTTTTCGGTTGGGTTGGGTTTTTTTCTATTTTGTTTACACTCTAAAAAATACCATGTATCAGATCTATAGCCTAATATTCTTAAGGACATGTCATGCAATCATTGTATCCTATAAAGTAAAAAGAGGAACTCTTGAATTTGTGCAAACAAAATAATTTAACTTTCCTATTTTTATGGCCACATTACAAGCAAAGGGCATCAACATCAACACGTACCTCATGACGTAATGTTGATGTGAAGTTGTGATAGGCTACATGAACTGCGTATTGTGTTTTATTTTGAAAGGGGGCGGAAGTGTATTACGTTGACTCTGTGTCGGATTTCCTGTCTGGCGCAATCTGCTCTGTTGAGCTTCACGCGGTTTAGCAACGGCTCCGTCAAAAAATAGAAGTGCTACAGACTGATGGCGCTGCAGAGCGGAGAGCCGCTGCTGTGACGTCACGCGGCGCCCGGTGGGGATGGTCTCATTAGCCCCTTTTAGATAGAAAAGGTGGCACATTTGCAGCAAGGTAAAGGCTGCAATGTGCCGCCTTGTCTGTCTAAAAGGGAGGTGTAATATTCCACCTTTTCAAACAAGCCACCACATTTCCACCTCTGGTAGGCGTCAACATGTGACGTGACGTGAAGCAGGAAGTTGGGCGTGAAGAGAAGCAGGGCAGTTTCTGCTTTTCTCCCAAAATCCTCTTCCCGTTTAACATTGGGGCTTATGGGGCAGTTGCTGGAGTTTGTGTCGGTTAGACGCAGATAATTCAAAAACCGTACATCCTACCGATAAAGTGGACACGTTGCCAGACAGAAGACAAGTGTGGCTACGTTCTTGGAAAATATCACTATTGTAGTGTGAAATCTGTGGCTAGGATCGTCATCTAAAGAAACATTTTCGGAGAGTTTTTTTCAGGCTCCCCCACTCTGCCAGTTGGTGCTGCGCGAACATTCCGCAATACACACTCATTGAAAATCCTGAATTTTTCTGAATTTTTTCGAAATCACTCACGATCAATTAAGGGTCACCGTTCAAAAACTAAACATCGTAGAAAGAAAGTTCAAATACAACTCAAATAGATAAGACTTGTGCCTACATTTTAAAGTTTGAATGGTGTCTCTAGGTCAAAGTCTGCCAGAGCAGGAGATGTTTGAAAAACGACGATGATTTTGCGACTTTTTTGACCCCGTCCCATTCATTCCTTATGGGACATTTTTCGCAGTTTTTCTTCAAAATAAGAGCTTTACATTGCACCCCATCGGAGTTTAGAACTGGGTTCTTAGCGTGGGGCTTTTAATTTGAAAGGAGCGACCGCTATTAGCTCGCCGCTACAACAACAAGCGGACAACCAAGACAGCTACAGAGAGCGAGGAGACGCTAGCATCTCCCGGATCTCAGCGGCTTTCCAGCTGCTCATCTTCGTGGATGAAGTGACGAACTGACTGCTGTGATCAGCTGTTTCCTGGTTTTAAAACTCCCGGCTGTGGGTGCGCAGCAGTGCACGTCATCCACACCTCCGCCCATCTCAGCATTTGCCACCACATTGCCGCCTCGGATTTAGACTGCAGCGGAGGCGCAAATAAGTGTAACGTTACCCTCCGAGGGGCAAAATTGGTGGAACAAAACAGACCACCAATTTGCCGCCTTCTGTCTAAATCCGCGGAGCGAGCCGCCAAAAGGACGGCAGATTGGTGGCTTATTGCCCAGAATAAAAACGGCTAGTGATTAGAGTGGCAGCGATCAGCTCCGGTGACCGCGGCGCTGCCGTTAGACGGCCGTTACGTCCCCGGTGGAAATCAGGCACGTTGCGCGTCATAAACCGAACGGTACACACGCGCCCCGAACCGTGACATGCGTACCGAACGGGACGGATTTTTTGGATGAACCGTTCCACCCCTAATATATATATCTAATATATATATATCCATACAGACAGATAAATGTCTCAGCTGCAGGCTCGAACCCGCAGCATCCTGCAGAAACAGCCTCTGCCATGTGAACAGTGATCGGTGTGAAGATGTTAGGCGCTTGGTGTTGTCGCTTGTGAAAATACTTTTAACTACCTACTCTCTGGTTTTTTCTTCATCTTGCTCAAGTGCCAGTGGTCTCTCTCTCTCTCTCTCTCTCTCTCTCTCTCTCTCTTTGTGAATCTGCTGTACCTTTTCTGAATGTGAGCTGAGCAGTGAACTCGTTACGAACCGTGATAGAGAAAATGTCTGTATCTGTGTCGTGTTGTGAATTTAACGAATCCGTGGAAAAAGATGTGACTGTGGAGCGTCGCGGCAGACGGGACTGTGTCCTCGGACTCACGGGGGGAAAAAGACGCTGACTCTGTGCCACGAAGAGACATCTTCTTACAGTCGTGCCTGTTCTAGTACAAACGATCATATACCTCTGCTTCATCTCCATCATGGCTGCGTCTGAAAACTGAGTATCGCTGCTTTCACCGACACGCAGGACGATCCCTGTACTTTCACCCCGGTGCAGCGGCATTTAACAGCCAGACTGGGTTTGTCATCGTCGGACCCTTTATTGGCATTTATGTTCCTAAATTCAATCAGGAGGCTGAAAGTCAGACGCTTTTGTTTTTTTTTTCGCTCTGTGATCCTGTTAATCTGATACGGCATGAAACTTTGAGGTAAAGGACGAGGGCTAACGAATCGTCACTTTTCAATCAGCCTGAGGTCGTGTTTTTGTTGATTTCACTTTGTTTTGCACTCAAAATCAGTCGTGAGCAACATATAAATAGTCCTTTTCTATATTTCTATAGCACGCCAAATTACAAAACTGTGTCCAGTCGACAAAGAGAAGAGACGAAAACATTTTTTTATCCTGTTTGAGTTGTGTCACAAATCACACATGCGATGTCCGTCAAATAAAAAAGTATTAACAAAAGCTGAAAATCACAATAAATCTGCTCATATTATCAGCTGTTCCTGAGCAGGAGCACGACGTCACTCACGAGACTGTTGGCTGAGAGTTTACCGACTTGAAAATCATCTTTTAATTTGACGAACATTATGTGTGTGATTCATGACACAATTCAAACAGGATCGATAAATCATCTGTCGCTCTTCGTTCACAACCAGACAAAGTTTTTATCAAATAAAAAGCTCCCACGACGGAAACCAGAAGAAGCGTGACTTCGACTCTCTATCAGTCCTGCAGACATAATTTTTTAGTCGCTTTCATGAGCAAAATGCCGATTTAAGAGTTGTTATCTCTGTTATTTCTTTAGTTGATATTCCTCACTAACTGGCTCGATGTGTCATGTGAACTGAACCTTGAATTTGAACCTTTCAAATTTGATTAAACTTAAAAAAAATCACATTCTTGTTATTCCAGGTTTGTTACGATGCTCCCAAAGTATTTGCTGTTTTAAAGACAATGTGCGAGGGGGAAAAGTATTTTTGGGATGCAGACTAGAGTGAGAAGGATTAATGCATTGTCTTTTTTTTTCCTTTTCACAATAAAGAAACTTTTTATTTCTTTATATCCTTTAAAACGCAGCTTTAATCCGAGGGTGATTACATTAACACCCAAATCACCCGTGTGGAAGTTACAGTGCTCTGAACGCGTGTCTCCTGCGGGTATATGAATAAAATTAATCCCCCTTCCTCTGAGAGCTTCTTTAATCCCCTCAAAAACCATGAAGCTGAAAGTCCACACTTCCGCCTCAGTGTTTCATTTAAAGTCCAGTGAACACTGAGCGTGGATACGATGTGAATCCGAATCGAACACCGAGTGGTACTCAGGCACTTTTCAGACACAGCCATGTTTGTCTGACTTCTTTTACTGTGTCGATGTTTCTTACCACGCTGTATTATGTATTCCTGACGAAGATCTGAGTCGAGACAGTATTTTTAAGATGTTTCTGTTTCTCCGATTCAATCACGCTTTTGCCATTTGTGAGTGAAAAAAAAAAAAAACAAGAAGAGTTCATCATGTGAATCTTTTCAATGCAAGTGCTGCTCTAAAAGGTGACTGTGTATCTGTTACTGCCGCCGTCGTTAAACTGCCATTTGTGAAGTCACATTTACTGTACAGTGGGTGTTTTTATCTGTGCTCTTTGCAGAAAAAAAAGGAACAATTTTAATGTACTCTGTTGAAGAAAAAGGAGTAATTACAGTATTGATATACGATTCAACACGTTGGCTTTGTGGTCATTTCGAGCTACAACAGGTGTGTGTGGATTTTCTCTCTCTGTCTCTTTTGTCCAGATCAAAGTACGGTGGTGAGTGTCTGCAGTAACGCTCAGAGAGAGAACAGGTCAGAAAACTATTTATTCTGTGGATGTGCAGCAGCTCTCTCTTTCTCTCTCGGTCTTTGTGAATCCTGACCTGTGAGTGAGGGTGAACAGAGATGAGACGGACAAAGGATGAAGGAGAAGGACATGAGGCTGAGTGTGATGCTAGAGGAAGATAAAAAAAAAACACCATGACGTTGAATGGTAGTCAATCATGAAGGTAGCCACGTTCGACAACACACCCCGCTTTATTGTCTATTTTACTCTGAGCTAGACAATAATTTACAAACTAGAAACATTTGCATTTCCTGTGAAAATACAGCGCTGAAGTGCATTTGGAAAAACTGCTGAAAATACTGGAAAGATACATGTCGGAAAGCTGAACAGTTTCTCTAGCTGAACATATGCTGGAGCAGTAGCAGAACCAATGTTGACAGAGTAAGGCACCAGGAAGAAGATGTAAAGACAATGATGAACGAACCTATGAAGGAATTAGTTTGGTGAAAGGTCAAAGGTCAGGATGCTGAGTCCAGCTTTGTGAAACTTTCGAAAAGGTGCCGCTAGAAATAGATACCAGTGGACTTCAAATGGCCCACAACACTTTATGGAGGAGCATTTTTTTGAAATTAAACATTTGACATCACCTTAAAGTTATTAAAGCTTCACAGCAGAGGTGTCATGAACATTCAAGCTAGTGGAGCACGAGTCCTACCAGATTATTGATATCTGAATGTTTTATCTTATATTTTATTACTCTTATTGTTTTATAACATGAAGTCAGGATCATTTTATATTATGAGTAAAACATATTCTTCTAGTCATGATCTCTGATATTAGTTTGACATGTTCTCCGTCAGCTCTGTATGAAACCCTGAATGAAGACGAGGAGAAAAGACTTTGTTCATGTTTGTTTATTCATGATTTAAAGCTTCAGTTTGTTCACACGTCCCGTCAGTAAAGTCTGTTAAACCACTCTTGTTCAGTGATTTCATGATCAGATTCACTTCATCCACACAATCAGTTTGTTGGAGCAGAATCTCAGCTATGTACAAGCAAATAATGAAGCATCTCCTTATTGATTATGATCATGTGAACTGAACTCATCAGGAGCAGCGAGAGCCTCCGTGGCTGAACAGACACAGGAAGGAGCGCCGCCTGAAGAAAGTCCAACATTTACAGAACAACAGGAAGACGTCAAAGTACCGCCCACAATGTTTGATTGACAGGTGATCTGTGTGCAGTGAAGAAAGGCCACAACAATCAGCTCTCAGCAACAATGATGGAAACACAACAAGTCTGAAGGAATGAAACACACAATTTAACCCACTGACCCTGAAATGACTTCAGTCTATTTGAGTTTACTGAACTCAGCAGAGCCAATAAACCAAAACTCCAGCATAGAGAGGCTGAGTGAATGTGGTCTGGACTCTGTGGAGGAGAGTCATGGTGTCAGAGACGCTGTAGAAGGACAGAATACCTGCACTGTGATCCAGGTACACTCCAACTCTGGAGGACTGAGGACCTGAGACGGGAGTTTTGACTTTGTTGTGATAAAAGTTATAACTGTTTGTGGAACAATCTAACATCCAAGATTTGTCATTGAATCCAAATAAACATTCATATGAGCCCCCTGCTCTGCTGATGTTCTTGTATGCGACTGCTACAAGAACTCCTCCTCCTCTCCACTCCACCTCCCAGTAACAACGTCCAGTCAGACTCTCTCTACTCAGGACCTGCCACCACTCAGTGAATCTGTCTGGGTGATCAGAATAAGACTGTTGTTGACTCATGTATGTTGCTTTTCTGTTCCCCTCAGATAATAACAGCTGTGTGTTTGCTGTGTTTGGATCCAGTGTGATTTCACGTGAATATCTTAAGAAGTCAGCTCTGGTCTTGTTCTCTGGTTGTGACAGTAAAACATCCACTTCAGTCACTGTCAGTGAGATGTTTGTCCATGTCTCTCTCAGGACGTCCTGTAGTTTGTCTCTGAGCTCTGACACAGCTGCTGTCACATCCTCAAAGTACTTCAGAGGACGGATCTTGATGCTGGATGAGTGTGTAGACTCACTGAGTGCTGACAGTGAGGGGTAGTTGTGTAGAAACTGGTTGTGATCCTCTGTGTGTGAGAGCTTCTTCAGCTCAGCGTCTTTCCTCTTCAGCTCAGTGATCTCCTGCTCCAGCTTCTCCTGAAGCTCTTTGACTCGACTCACTTCAGTTTCCTGCTGGGATCTGACCTGCTGCTTCACATCAGAGCGTCTTTTCTCCATGAGACGGATCAGCTGGGTGAAGATCTTCTCACTGTGCTCCACTGCTTTATCAGCAGAGCCATTGATGGCCTCCACCTCCTGTTGAAGCAGCTTCACATCTTCCTCTCTGTCCTGGATTCTCTGCTGGATGTTGTGTCGACTCCCCTCCAGCTCTCTCTGCCTCTCAGTCCTCTCTGCTGCAGCTGACACTGTGTCGTGGCCTTTATGTTCCTCCATGGAGCACAAAATACAGATGGTCTGCTGATCAGTACGACAGAAAATCTTCATCACCTCATCATGACGAGAGCAGATGTTCTCCTGGAGCTTCTCTACGGCTCCACCAGCTTGTGTTTTCTATAGGCAGGGATTTCATAATGAGGCTGAAGGTGTTTCTCACAGAAAGAAACCAGACAGACCAGACAGGACTTAACTGCTCTCAGTTTCCTCCCAGTGCAGACGTCACAGGCCACATCTTCAGGTCCAGCATAGCAGTGATCAGCAGGAGCAGCTTGGAGTCCAGTCTTCTTCAGCTCCTCCACTAAAGCTGCTAACATGGTGTTTTTCAGCAGCTCAGGCCTCGGTGTGAAGCTCTTCCTGCACTGAGGGCAGCTGTAGATCCTCCTCTCATCCTCTGTGTCCCAGTGGTCTTTAATACAGTTCTTGCAGTAGCTGTGTCCACAGGGAGTAGCCACCGGATCCTTCAGTAGATCCAAACAGATCGAACAAGAGAAAGTCTCTCGGTCCAGCTGAACTGCTTTCTGCTCCATTTCACCTCTCAGTGACAACGACCGTCTGAGCTTCACTTCCTGATAACTGAAACTAGTCTGAGCTCTGATCTGAACAGTGTGTTTGTGCAGCGAATGAAACCTGTCAGATCAGTTACACCCATCCATAAAACTGTAGATATGAAGGGGAGGGAACAAGGAAATATGCTGACAGGGTGGAGCTGCTGTGTGAGAGGAGGAAGAAGAGGGAGGGCTGATCGAGCTGTGACTCAGCCCAGGACGAGGAGCAGCTCTGTGAATCTGGACTTTGTTTCCTCTTTTACAACGAAGCCTCAGTTAAAACCTGCTCCACACTTGAAAACATCAAAGTTTGTAGTTGTAAAATATTTCTTGGCTCCTCAGGCTTTGCTGATATTTCTCTGCTTCTGTTCACTTTTCTTCTCCTGGTTAAAAACAGCTGACTGACAGTCGGGAGTGATCAAACTGAACTCTCATAAAGATTCAAGCTGCTGTATAATAGTTGTCTCACACAGTTAATGATCTACTTTGATTATCAGCTTTAGTTTTAT
>JBBNBP010002610.1:0-34089 GCA_039737535.1 Lagodon rhomboides | reverse complement strand
CAGTTAAAACATAGTCTATTCTGAGCGAGTAGGGGCCGCGTCCACATTTTGATTGACAGCTGCTGACGCCATGGTAACAGAGGGCTGACCACACAGCTACTAACAAGCTCACAACACAGAGGATGATAAGCACAACACTCACCAGCAACATTCAGTGGACAGACAGTCGAGTGGACCGTGAAGTTTAAAGGTTTAAAATGTGATCTTACCTGGTGATGAAACGTGACAGAAGAGAAGCAACAACAATAACGTTCCCATCTTGATTTGATGAAGACGAGTGAGTGAAGGACCGAACTAGATCAGCTGTACACTGTTGTTCGTCCTCGCAGAGGGAAGTGAAAGTGTTTCTGTCCTGAGAACAAAAATAGTCCAGATCGCCTACAAGTGACCCAGTCCTCACCAACACCCCTCACATATCTCATTATCTTAAAACAGATCCGACCACAGAGCCTGGGGATCAGCTTTTCCAGTGAACTGCCTCGCTTTGTTTTTTCATATAACTATGGTGATAAAAACAAAAACAAAAGAAAAACAGGACTAAACAGACTCAGAGACTGGGTCTGTCTTGATGTCTGTCCTGACTGGAGGTTGGCGGATGATTCCCATATTTCTTCTCCCCTGTGAAGAGCTCTGACTCAGCACATCCTGCAGACCCATTATCCCTGTTATATGATAATATGGTCGAAGTCCTCCCTCTGCTGGTGATCTGAGAGACTGAAATGTTTTCACCAGCAGTAACTTAACATGACTCCAGAAACAGCTGAAAAGCACAGGGCTGATTGCAGTCCGGCGCCGTGCCGGATCTCCGGCGTACCGGCGTGACTGCGAATAAAATAAAAAAAAAAATAGAAATCGGGTTTGCCCAGAGATCTAACATACAGCTCTCTGGGTCTCACAGAGGCGCAACTTTCAGTCAATCACACTAAGGACAGGTCTACTAGCCAATCAGAAATACGGTGGGGGGCGGGCCTTGGACAAACAGATTGATCCAGAGAGCAGTCGCTCCACGTGCTGTTTTCGCGCATTGTAGTGTCAGGATGGACCGCAAACTCATGAAGCCAGGGGAAGACACTAAAGATGTCGACAAAGGCATTAAGAACAAATGGCGCTGGGCTTGGCTAGAAGAGGTGGGTAGCGATGGAAAGCTCTTTGGGAGGTGGTGCCAAAAGCTCCGACAACCAGGTGCATGCTTCTGCACGTTGTGCGCAAGAAGGCTTATGTGTGGAACTAGCGGGAAAAAGGCGCTGTCACGCACGAATCCCGAACACTTTCATAAAGCAGCTGTGGTAGCTTTGACCATAGATGTGCTCTGAGATTGACTGTAAGTGATACGTAGGTGACAAGAGAACTAACAGAATGTTTCTGACCTTTCAGCTGCTGTCAACAGACTGAATCCAGAAACATGGCTGACAAACACACCGCCCTGCTCACAGTGACGTCATGTGGAACAACCAATACAATGACAAGACAACAACACGCTCAGATGTGAAGCATTCACACCTCTACAGCTTAAATTAAACGACATTTTTTGGCGTTCAAATCATGAATAAATACAAAACCTAGAAGAAACAGGAGGTGGCTCCTGCAAATAACTAAAGAATTCTTGATATTATTAATTCATCTCTACTTTTTGACTCTGGTTGTAAAATAAAGGCGAACCGGAGCTCAGAAATGCGACTTCATCAGAACAATATCACAACAGAAAAGGAGGAGTGACTTACCTGTATCGCAGTGGTTGAAACAGTTCACCTCTCTGAAGCACATGTATTTATAATGTTGAGGGTAGTTTAGTACAGTCAGTTTAAGAACAGTTCACGATCAGAGAACAAAGAATCTAAAGGCGGGCTTTATTAAACAAAAGCTGAATGACACACAAAAAACATTTTTTTAATTTAGAAGCAGAAGGAACAAGAGGAATGGGACAGTGCAGAATTATTAGACATTCAATCTTTTCAGTGTTAACAAAGGAAAAAAATATATTCTTTAAATTCTTGCAGTTATTCTAAAACTGTAAAGTGTAAAAGTATTTATTCTTTAAACATATTGTGAAGTAAACATGATGCTGGTTCGTGTGGCTTGTCTACACAGACATACCTAAAAATAGCTCCACAACAATCAGGTGAATTTAAATGATCTTGGTCTCAGTGGATAGTTAAGAGCTCAGAGAATGTGTCCCCATGTACATTTCTATCACCACCTATAACTGATTCTAGATCAGACAGTAGATAACACCATGATAGTGATGATCCTTTGCACAGAGATCCCACTGAAATCATTCAGCAGCTCCTCGACTTCAACTGAACCAAAGTAGACAGAAACACCACAGAGCACATATATTCTACAAAGGTTTCAGTTTGGACAGAACCAGTCAAACTTGGATTCCTTAAAGTACCCAGTGTGTGTGAGAGGTATTTATTTTATCCACTTGAAAGGGAATCAGGCTACACAATACAAGTGTCACGGCCCTGTTTGTAATACTGTATATAATACCACTAAACACCCGCTAGATGGCAGCAAAGACATGTCTGAAATAGAGGCTGAGAGTTTCACAGCTGCCCGACCCAAAGCTCTGGTATCTGAGGACCTGGGAATGAGACTCAACAATCAACTATGTTCCTCCAGAATCACGTACTGCATGTTTGAAGTGGGCAGAGCTCTAATGGGGAAAAAAACATGTGACGTCACATATTTACATGCACCTATCAGGAACAGGCTACAGGTTTTGGGTTGCTTGGTCGCTGTCAATCATAAAACTTGCTACTACCAATTAACAATATTAATCAACATTGATTAAGATGAAGCTGACAGATTTCTAAGTATTACCATGTAGATGTTAGTGAAGGAAGAGAATCAAACAGTCAGGAATCACACAGAAAAAGGTGATATTGATTATTTAGAGTATTATATAGTAACATTTAATCATTTTCTCTCAGGGTACCTCTGTGTTTAAGTCATTTCTATTATTGTTGTATGTCTCTTGTACATTTAATTTGTGTTAACTGTCAGCTCAAATCACTGCTGTGAATAAACATGTTTCAACATGTATCTCACTCTGAGTCTCTCAGTCTCACTTTGTTTCTCTTTCTTTCTAAACGTATCTTATGACCTCCTCACAGGTGAAGCGTTACAGGACATCAGTCAGTCAGCTGTTTAGTTGTCAGAAGGCTCCTTTAACAGAGATACTGGCTCGCTGTTTAATCTCTAACTTCAGTGTTCATGCTAAGCTAAGCTAACCTTGCCTGGGAGCTAACTCTTCTCAGAGTTCACATTGATATCAATCTCCTCATTCAAATCCTCTGTGAGAATACTGAATGTTCAGGTAATATACTGAAGTGTCGTCACAAATGAGCATGTGGACCAAACTTTTTAAAATGTGAGGATTTTACTGAAAAGACAAACATCAGCACAAAAAGGAACAATAACATATTTTTGGAGACTAACCCTGAAGATAGCATCACCCTGGTTCTAGCTAATGTTAGGCTGTAAAGAGACAACATCAGTCACGTGACTTAAACGTCACCACCAAGTGTCGTACTACAAAATTACTATACACATTTTCTATAAACTGATCATTGTACAAGTTGTAAAATTAGAGTTAGAATAGTTTGTACCTAAAGTCTGGTCACACGCTGTCCCCTGATTGTTTTGATTATGAATTTGACAGAAAACAACAATTAATAAAACAACCAATCAGAGTCATAGAACATAGAACAGTCCCACCTTTCCAATCAGTCATTTTTATATAACTTTACTTATATTGCAAGAAGCATTTCTGTCTTTTAGTTTTGCAAAGCTAAATAAAGTGTCACCAGGAGAGTGTGTTTGTTATTCAGGTCTCTGGATTTGGCCAGTCAGAGAGCTCTGTGCTGTTGTCAGGAGCTGCAGGTCAGAAACAAACATCCTGTATTGAACTTTTATAAACAATAAATACAGGAAACAGTGTTGAAAAGGTTAATCTGCACAATAATGTGAAACATGTTTTAATCTAAAACATGAAGTGTGAGTCAGATCAGCTGAAATAGAACCAAAGAAAGTTTTACTTACAAGATGGAGGGCTGATGGCTGAAATCAGAACAAGATAAATAATTTCAGTCTCAGTTGTAAATGCCAGATTATCTTTAGTCACTTTATTCCTCTCTTCTACTCACTCAGACTGAGTATCTGTTTATACTCAGTCTGTTTAGTGCTGACTGTGTTTACTTTCTCTGATGCTTGTTTTAATTTTGCAACCTGAATAAAAGAAATCAGCTCAAAGACTGAAATCAAAGTGCTGAAATCTTTTTCTCTCTCACCTTTCTTATTTTGGTAAATGATAAATCCAGCAGCACTGATGAGAATGAGAACAAGAACAACCACTGGAGCAGTGATGAGGACGGTCGTGTTACTGGGCTTCACTGTTGAATACAATAAATTAAGACTGATGCAGATGAAGCAGGTTAGAACAAATCATTTCTCCAGATCAATCCCCATGCACTCCCCTTCAGCTCCCTCTGATCTCACTCTTACCTTCATTAGTTCTGATCTGATCTTTCTCCAGTTTGGTGATGATGTCCTCCTTCACACCAGAGAGCTGAAACACACAGTCGTACCTCGTCCAGTCTTCAGGTGTGACTGATGAAAGGTTCAGGTCAACACTCATCTGGAAGGTTCCATCGTGGTTGGGGAGGATCTCTCCGTGGTCCACCTCCTCATGAAGCTCCTCTCCATCTTTCCTCCAGACGAGTGAGGCTCTGTGAGGGTAGAAACCTGTAGCGAGGCAGCTGACTGGAGAGGAGGGAGTCTTCTGGAGGAGAGACACTGAGGGAAGCTCTGGAGAGGAAAGAGAGAGATATTAAAGAGGAGAGAGAGGAAAAGAAACAAGGTAAAAGAAAGATGAAGAAATTACATTTGAATCAATAACAGAAGGTGTGAAAGTGCTTTCAAGCAAATGTTGAACAAATGTATTTGATGAATTTTGTATTTTGTTCCTAAAGAAACATCTGCAAACCTAAAATATTTAAAAAGATGCATCATATACATCCTTTTTTACTTCGTCTGCACTGACTATTTTGTTACAATACTATGTTTGTTGGCACATCACTGCTGCAAACTGTTGAGTTGAGTTAAACCTCCACAGAAGAACACTAACCAGTGCATACAGGGGAGAATTAGAATTGAATTTTGGTCACATTTTAAATCGAGCCCTCCACACACACTGAGCTTTCAGTTACTCCGAACCCAAGAACTGAATCCAGAAAAGATCCTATTCTGTCAGCTGGTCCAGAGATTTACTGATCAACCAACACCCAACACTGCTGACTCTGCTTTAACCTGGTTCACATCATACCTGACAAACTGCACCTTTCAGGTCACATGGAATGGTTCCTTGCCCAAACCTTGCTTTCTGGAAACTGGTGTCCCTCAAAGCTCAGTATTAGGACCACCTCTGTTTTCACTATACACTAGATCACGAGGCTCTGCAATCACATCACATGGATTCTCTTACCACTGTTATACAGAAGACACCCAACTGTTTCTCTCTGTTCCCCCATCCTCCTCCAACATCCATGTTTGCAACGCGCATCTTGGATTGTCTGGCACACATCCCCGCTTGGACAGCTGCACATCACTTCAAACTCAACCTTAGTAAAACTGAGCTCCTCTTCATCCTTGGGAAAAATTTCATGGACCTGTCAGTCACTGTCGAAGACATCACAGTATCGCCTTCGTCGCCTGCGAGGAATCTGGGCTTAATCCTTGACGACGGACTGTCTTGCACCCCCAACATCACCGCTGTGGCCTGATCCTGCAGATTTGCCCTCTACAACAGGCTCTGTTGACCTTGTCTTATAGACATCAAAGCTTGGGTGGCTTTACATTTTCAACACTTCAATGGAAGTGGTCCCCCCATATGCACCTGAGTTCCCTGGAACCATACTTAAAGGGATATTCCGGTGTAAGTTTAATCCATGGTCTAACACACCTTGACACCGAGTAAGACTCCCCCTCGAGAGGTCAAGTTAGCTGACCGTTAGCTTAGCTAGTTTTAGCAACCTCAGAAAAGACTGCACGAAAACAATACACTGCAGCTTATGTCTCCAACTAGAAACCGCCATCAAAAAGCCACAATTAATGGTCAGAACAGCAGCAAACTTCAGCAACAGTACATGTACAGTCCCAGCACACAGTACGAAGCATCAAACATCTGCTAGCTTTGCTGGATTTGTATTAAAAACACAGCACAACTCACCCTCTCCTCCAGCAGCCTGCCTGTGTGGGGAAGCCCTGACGAGTCGATTACCGAGTGCAGTAGATTTCTGCAGCTCAAGGATGAAAATGTATGATTATTACTCCATGGAATGCTCAGTTCTTATCATCGAGAGCTGACAGGGAAAATAACGGAAGTAATGGAGTAATAATCATACACAGGATCCTCACAAAGGACACAACACAACTCCTGGTCCAAGCGTTGGTCATCTCCCTCCTGGACTACTGCAATTCCCTCTTGGTCGGACTCCCGGCATCTGCAACTAAACCGTTGCAGCGTATCCAGAACGCTGCAGCAGCCTCGTTTTCAATCTTCCCAAATTCCCCCATGTGACCCCTCTCCTCCGTGACCTCAACTGGCTTCCTGTTGCGGCCTGCATCCAATTCAAGACAATGGTACTGGCCTTCAAGGCCGTCAATGGAACTGCATCTGTCTACCTCCAAACACTGGAGCACACGCCCAAGCGCGAGCACTTCGCTCTACTACATCAGTTGGCCGGTGGTACCGCCATTGCTGAGAGCAAACAAAGGTTGCTCAATAAAGTTGTGACTCTTCTCTGTTTGGGCAACTCAGTGATGGAGCGAACTCCCGACCAATGTCAGGATAGTGGAATCACTCGCCATCATCCACAAAAGACTCAAGACTCATTTGTTCAGACATGGCAAAGGACAACCCCCTTATTGGTGGCTGGAAAGCACTGCTTTTCAGCCACCAATATTTGCCCAAATAAGAGTAAACCAACTTATTCAGTTGACAAAAGATGTCTATCTGAACATTGGACAAATCAAACTAAAACTCAAAACAAACTTCAGACGCTAAACCATGAATACAAATTGGTAGATAATCTCTTTACTGTCGAAGGTACAAAGCAGAGACAGATCCTAACCAAACACAGACTCAGTGACCACAGTCCAACCATAGAGGAAGGACGACACAAGAAGTCATGGCTGCCAACAGAGGAAAGAGTCTGTGGTCACTGCGCCACAGACGAGGTAGAGACAGAGATACACTTCCTCTTAAAATGTAAAAAATATCAGGATATGAGAGTAGAATACTTTAAATTAGGCCTATAAATACCAACATCTTGGAAAGTTAATCTTGTTTGTTTCCTCTTTTTTTTGTTGAAATTTATTCACTGGTTGTATTTGTATTTTTTGTATATTCTCCTTAAAATGTACACCTGCAACAGTTTGTATTAGTGTCTGTGATTTCTCAGGACCAAAGCAACTGTAAGCACTACAAAAAAAGCTGATGTCAGACAGGTTGGATCAATAATACAATGACAGTTCAGTCTGAGCAGCCTGTATGAAGATCACAGTGTCTAATAAACTACATCAGGTCAGGTGATTCTACCTGTTCTCAGCAGAAAGCTCCTCCCATAGTCCACATACTCTTTCAGATGCTCTGGAAAAATCTGAGTCAAAGAAATCTTATAGAATTCTCTCATAAATTCATCAGCGTCCCATGACTGTTTGGTGATGACAGCCTCAGGTCTTAGAGCGATCCATGTCAGTGTATTCGGATCCCATTCCATGAAGTCTTCTCCATCAAAACCAAACTGAGAGAAAACTTTGAACTCTCCAGTCTCATCATCCCACTCAACACCATGCACCTCTTGTAAAACATGGACACCTGAGACAGAGACAGAGACAGAGACTGTAATTAACACTGATTCACAGAAACATTCAGTGGAAAAATGATCTTAAAAACATTGTACATTGTGTGATGACTGCTGGTTTTTAGACATGTGCGTTCTTGAAACAGATTATTATCAGTAGTTTGTGTTTAACAGCTTCAGCAACAAGTCTAACTCGCAGCTGATTAATGTTGACATGATGAATGACAGGCAGTGGCTGGACCACTGAAGACAAACTGATATGATGGTTTACTTTACATGAATCTCTATTTCAGGTTATGTGTAAAATGATGTTAGAGTTTGAAATGATTGGTATCTTGAGGCCCTGGGTCACTTTACAACTAAGATGCAGAACAGTAAAAAGTTAAACAGGCTATAACATGTTACATACTGTACCTCCAGTTTGGTTGAAGTCATGCATCAAATTTTCAGTGCAGGTTTTGAAGAATGGCAACAAATCTAAACACTGTTGTCTGTACCACTCCAACCGCTCAGGATTCTCTGTGATGAATGATTTTGCAATGTCCTGCTTTACTTTCACCTCAATGTTGCTGTCACAGCACCCCATCAGAAGTTCATCAACTTCTACTGTTGCCACAGCCTCTGGGAGGTTTGGGATTCCAGTTAATGCAGTTATGAAATGCTTCACGGAGTGTAGCACTGCAGGACAAACAAAGGAGCTTATTTAGTAGACTAATCATAAAACAGCCTCCATTCAATATGAACACACACTCATCATCATCATCACTCAGAAATACGATGAAGTCAGTGTGATTCAGTTAAAACAGTCTGATCAAGGTGAAACAGGCACATAGCCAGTAATGGTTCAAGTTTAGTCAAAATACATTTAATCACAGAAAATACAAAGATTAATGTAAGAGATAGTTAAAAATAAAAAAACATAAATATAAACTTGATTTTTTTGTTTAACTTCTTGTGTGTTTAATCTGTTGAAACAAGTTTAAGGAGCCTCTGATCTGGAAGGAAATTGGTTGCTATGATTCCGACAGGCCTCTCTGAGCCCTCAGCCAGCTAGCTAGCTGGATTTCACTCGATGTTACGTTGCTGCCACAATAATGGTTAAACTAAGTACTTTAATGAGTTATTTTAAAAAACAGTTGAGGAAGAAAACACGCCAGTGCCTCCATCAACAGAGTCCACCCAGCCCAGTATTTTGATTAGACCAGCTGTTTGCTACCCTGAGCCAGAGTCTGATGCAGGTTTACTAGCCGATTTATCTGCACTTGTCAAGAATGGAAAATCAAGGTAACTTGACCCATCTCTGTTGTTGGTTTTAGTTTAGACGCCGCCTCCGTTGTGTCAGGAAACAAGGGAGGTGTTCAGAGGTGTTCATGTGACTCTGAAACAATCTTTTTCTCAAGCTGTGAGCGTCCACTGTAACTCTCACAGACTGAATTTGGTGTCTCTCAGCACGTTAGCACATTCTTTGATACAGTGAACAACCTGCACAGTTTCATGAGTGGCAGCAGCAGCAGACATGCAGGTTTGTGGAAGTGCAAAAAGAGCTCCATCCAGGACACCGTGCTTAGAACTTGAGTGATCTGTGGACACATGCTGGAGCTCCGAATCTGGAGCAGTGAGCAAAATACTGACGTAATATTTGAAGTGTTTGCAGAGTGTGTTAAAAGCAGCGGTCAAACAAAGGTTGAGGCTCAGTCCCTGCTCCAACAACTCCAAACAAAACAGTTTAGACATTTTTTCATTACATTATTTCAGAAACAATTTTGACACAAAGCCCAACATTATCAGTTTCTGAGTGCAATGACCTAATCGAGAGGACTAAAAGAGAGCCATGCTCAGTTTAGAGACAATTCAGAGTGTGAATTTAAACAAGTTATGAAGCTATGTTTTGTTCTCATTGTCTTTGTGATGCCGAATGTTGCAAAGTTAAATTATCTCTCTTTGTCCTAAGTTTTTATAAGTCCTTTTTTGTTCTGGGAAAAGATGGCCCACATCATTCTGCACTGACCCACACAAAGTACAGTTTCTGCTGCTCCACTGAAAGTGAAACTAAACTCAGAGAAAGAAGTCGAGTGGACTGTGAAGTTTGAAGAGTTTAAAGGTTTAAAATGTGATCTTACCTGGTGATGAAACATGACAGAAGAGCAGCAACAACAAAAACGTTCTCATCTTGATTTGAAGAAGACAAGTGAGCGAAGGACCGAGCTGGATCTGCTGTTCACTGTTGTTTGTCCTCGCAGAGGGAAGAGACAGTGTTTATGTTCTGACTAAAGTTATGCAGGTGACTCGTTTTTGTCTCTCACCCATAAAGAACTCTGATTCAGCACATGGTGCTTGTGTCAAATGAATTGGCCTAATATCATGTGACTGATGAAGCCCATAACTCGAAACAGACGCCAGACTGAAAGAGCTTGTTTTTCTGATCCTATCCTCATTAAATTAATGACAATGTAGTCTTTTAAAGCAATACAATGTGGAAAACCCAGCTGTTGAATAGATGAGTAAAACAATGATAGCTGAGTAAAAGTGAATTAATCATGAAAACAAAATGTGTTTCTAC
The DNA here is from genome assembly GCA_039737535.1 of Lagodon rhomboides. NCBI lineage: Eukaryota > Metazoa > Chordata > Actinopteri > Spariformes > Sparidae > Lagodon > Lagodon rhomboides. The sequence continues at coordinate 23,664 of JBBNBP010002610.1, read as the reverse complement.
TGTGATTGGTTTTAGTACCTATGTAATGTGATGTGGGTTTATCAAAATGTGCAGCGTATAATATGACTAAACTGAGATCCTGTTGTTTTATTACACAGCTGCAGACTGAACGGCAGTCAGCCTCAACTTTACAGGAAAGTGTTAACAAATAATGTCATTTACAGTGTTGGGGCAGAGAAAATGTATTTTTTTAATCTTGTCATGTCATTATTAGATACATTATAGAAGCTATAGGTCTGTTGTGTTTCAAATGACTTAGCCTACAATTAAAAATAATTATTCCTATTTGTCTATCTATAAACTGTTTGTTTTACCAGTTTGAACCATTTTCTGAAAGGGAATCAGGCTACACAATACAAGTGTCACGGCCCTGTTTGTAATACTGTATATAATACCACTAAACACCCGTTAGATGGCAGCAAAGACATGTCTGAAATAGAGGCTGAGAGTTTCACAGCTGCCCGACCCAAAGCTCTGGTATCTGATGACCTGGGAATGAGACTCAACAATCAACTATGTTCCTCCAGAATCACGTACTGCATGTTTGAAGTGGGAAGAGCTCTAAAAACTTGTGATGTCACATATTTCCATGCACCTATCAGGAACAGGCTACAGGTTTTGGGTTGCTTGGTCGCTGTCAATCATGTAACGTGCTGCTACCGATCACACCAAGTCGTTTTGTATCATCACTTATAGTTTTTCCATCTCATTTGAAGTCATCCAGATTGTTTGTGTAAATCAAGTGTCTTCATTCAGTTTGTCAGAGAGCTCAGAGCTGTTGTCAGGAGCTGTAAGGACAAACACACTGTTAGTCCACTTATCCTGCACTGACATGCCTTTAAGAAACAACTACAACCTGCTGACATTTGCAGCCTGCAGCAGCCTAAACAGCAGCACAGAGATGTAACCTGTCTTTGATGATACCATCTTTTATAGGTTAGGGTTGACCCTTTATGGCAGCCGGTATAGAGGACGACGCACAACACTAATTTTATAATGTGTAATGTTTCTTGGTCAACATTCTTCATCTTTATTCTTTCTTCATCTCTCTCTCAACTTTACCTGTAATTAAAACCTGTTTAACCTGCTTCTACTTTCAGTTCACCTTCCTCTTGTCTATCAGAGGTGGGGATTGTGTTGAAAGATTAGAAAGTGTTTTCAACTTATCATCATCTGACTTCGATCAAAGTTTAATCAAGTTTAAAATCTGGCTTTGTCAGACTGATCTCATGTGCACAAACAAGCTTTTAGTCAGTGATCACACAGAAAGGAGTGATATTGATAATGTACAGTATTATATGGAAACTGTGCTTAAATGTATTTTTTCTTTTTACCCTTCAGGAGTTACCTCTGTATATGTGATTTCATTATTGTTGAATGTTGCTCGTACATTTAATGTTTTTCACTACAGTGAATGAACATGTTTCATCATGTATTTCGCTTTAAGTCTCTCAGTTTTATATTTCATCATTTGTTTCACTTTCTTTGTAAACGGATCCTCTGACCACCTCGGAGGCAAAGAATAACAGATCTGTTCTGACGTGCTGAAGGCTTCTGAGAGCAACACCACTATTATAAACACAGATCTCAGGTAACAGTCTGTCAGATGTAATGTAGGTGTTAACTAAAACCAAAGGTCATTACATCAGAACAATGTTGAGTGTTGAAAACCTGCATGTTAAAGTAAACGTGTATACAACGCTGTGATCCGACCCTCTCACTGAAGTTACACCGGTTGCATTAAGCAGCTGGTCAGATAAGGTGCTGCCTCCCAAACAGGCCACATTCTGTTCCTCCAACATCCAACCTTCACTATATGTCAGAGGAGAGACTCACTGGCTCTGTGACAGACCAAACTCCAGATTCTCCCAACAACAACAACATGACTCAGGTAAGCACATTTCCACAGAGTGTTCTGTGGCAGGTTAAATAATCACTGACAAGGAAGTTTGTTTCTGCAGAACTGGCACAGAACAACACTGTTACCACAAGTACTGTCAAACCTGTTCTCCTCCATCGAACTACATTAAATACTTCACGTAAGCAATCACGTCTCTTGAATCTCCTTCCTCACCTGCGTTAATCAGATTATATTAACCCCTTATATAATGTATATATATATATATATATATCCAGTCCAAACACCATCACTGTCTGTCTGGGTCGCCTAGTCTCACCATGGTTAGCAGCCCTGGTGGTATGAGGAACCTTTCATGATAATCCATGAAGGTTCCTCATACCACCAGGGTCCAAGTTAAAGGTGCAATGTGTCAGAATTGTTGTTGGAAACATTTTTAAAAAGACATAAATAAAATTACCAACAGGACGTGAAGAAATGACAGATTTGACATCATGATCTCTTTATTTAGTTAAATCGCTAACCAGGAAGCCCCAGACACACACCAACACTCAACCCTTGGTCTGAGTCCACAGTCAAAACCACTAGCTGCACTGCTACCTGAGCTAACTGGTTACTCTGGTCATGTGCTGTCCCCTGATTGTTGTGAGTATGAATTCGACAGATGGACAATTCTTCACACTGCACCTTTAAGTTTTATTTTTTCAATATTGGCCTCGGCTGCTTCTCCTACAACTACCTCATGTCTCACTCACATGTAAGAGAAACACTGAACAGATAGATAGATAGATAGATAGATAGATAGATAGATAGATAGATAGATAGATAGATTAACATCATCATAACATTATCAAAAGTAGTTATATGAACCAGATGTTCCGCACAGTCTTGCATATCTTGACCATATACAGTCTGATTACCACAAAACTTCTGCTATTTGTGTTCCATGGCCCGATGAGGATTTGGATTTGTGCAAAATTTGGTGCAAATCGGCCAAGAGGTGGCGCTTTTATTGCTAAATGACGAAAAATGCTGCCTTGCTAATGGATACAAACCTCTGTTTAAGAGTCTGTCACACAGTGTAGTCATCTCATTATTAGTGTGAATGCTAAAGAGCATTCACGCCATTGTCCTTCTGGAATTCATTATTCCTCTTTCTGTCTTGTACTTTTCAGCTTTTTCAGATATTCAGCTTTTTAAAAAAAATAATAATAATAATAATATGGAAGTAAATGGGAAAATCTTCAAATCCTCTTCAAACCTCTTCTTGTCCCTCATGCTTTCAGCTAGAGATACCATTCCAACTTTTAATGAGTCAGAAGACCTTAAACTATTGGACATGTATTCAGTTTTTAAAAACTTTTACGGTTTTGAGATCAGCACAGTTTTAGTTTTAAGGATTTTTAGCTCCTCTTCTGATTTTATAATGGGTGTGTATTGCATGAGCTAGAGTGCTTGACATCATCGCTAGAGTGGAGAGCAGCTGGCAAAACTGGAGAAAAAAATATCTTCAGCTCGATGTGGATCCCACATCTTTAACTTCATATAGACAATATATACATAGAAATGTGGGAAATTTTGTTGGCTTTCAGGTGATGGTCTTATTTCAGATGTAGGAAACAAACTCAAACTTTTGTCTGTAGAAGCCCTAGAGCAACAAGCACTCCAGCAACTCCCCCATAAGCCGCAATGTTAATTTTGAGCCTACATGTATAAAGGAGAGCAGACGGTACCTGTTCTGTCTCTGGGTCCCTCAATTTTCACTCTAGAAATGTTCAGCAATGTGACACTTTTTTCAAAACTTGCAGGAGTTAGGCAGGTTTTCCCATTCATTCTTATGGGGACATTTTCAACTTCGGTTCTGCTACTGCTCCAGCACATGAGCAGCCAGCCAACTGTTCTGTTTACACCTTTTTAAGCTCTTTCAACTTATCAGGGGTTTGATTCTTCCATCCAGGAAATGCAATTTATCTACTTTGGTTTACATATACATTGCAAGAACTTTTTCTGACTTCTGGGTATCTTCTTTCATCTCGCTTTCAGAATGCCACATGCCACAATTGCTGCACATCGCAACGATAATATTTGCTAACATGTTGCTGCTTGCAGCTTTAATTTTATATGTATTCTGCCTTCTGTTGACATGAATGCTTGGTCACTTCTTGTTGTCATTTCTTTTTGTCACTTCTTGTTGTCATTTCTTGTTGTCATTTCTTGTTGTTCGGGCAGTGCCGAGGCGCTTCTGGAAAACCGTCCGGCACCTCAGAGGGGGGAAGCAGGGAACCATCCAAGCTGTGTACAGCAAGGATGGGACCTTGTTGACTTCAACTGAGGAGGTCATAGGGCGGTGGAAGGAGTACTTTGGTGACCTCCTGAATCCCACTCAGCCACCCTCTGTAGCGGAGACAGAGCAGGAGGATGATGGGGTATCATCGTCCATTTCCCTGGGTGAAGTCACTGCGGTAGTCAAACAACTCCACAGTGGCAAAGCCCCAGGATCGATGAGATGCCACCAGAAATGCTGAAGGCTCTGGGTGTTGAGGGGCTGCCTTGGTTGACACCCCTCTTCAACATTGCGTGGGGGTCGGGGACGGTGAGTGGCAAACAGGTGTGGTGGTCCCCATCTTCAAGAAGGGGGACCAGAGGGTGTGTGCCAATGACAGAGGGATCACTCTACTCAGCCTGCCTGGGAAAGTTTACTCCAAGGTTCTGGAAAGGAGGGTCCGGCCGATTGTCAAACCTCAGATTGAAGAGGAACAATGCAGATTCCGTCCTGGTCGTGGAACAACGGACCAGCTCTTTACTCTTGCAGGGATCCTGGAGGGGGCCTGGGAGTACAATCTCCCAGTCCACATGTGCTTTGTGGATCTGGAGAAGGCGTATGACCGGGTCCCAAGGGATGTTCTGTGGGTGGTGCTGCGGGAGTATGGGGTGAGGGGGTCCCTTCTCAGGGCCATCCAATCCCTATATTCTCAAAGCGAGAGCTGCGTGCGTATACTCGGAAGTAAGTTGGACCGGTTCCAAGTGGGTGTTGGCCTCTGTCAGGGCTGTACCTTGTCCCCAATCCTGTTTGTGATATACAGGATTTCGAGGCGCAGTCGTGGTGTGGGGGGGTTACAGGTCGGTGGCCTGGAGATCGCATCATTGCTTTTTGCAGATGATGTGGTCTTGATGGCATCATCGGCCTTAGATCTACAATGCTCACTGGATCGGTTCGCAGCTGAGTGTGCCGAAATGGGTTTTCTCCGCAGGGTGGCTGGGGTTTCCCTTAGAGATAGGGTGAGAAGCTCAGCCATCCGGGAGGGACTTGGAGTAGAGCCAGTTGAGGTGGTTCGGGCATCTGATGAGGATGCCACCAGGGCGCCTTCCTAGGTAGGTGTTCCTGGCACGTCCAACTGGGGGGAGACCTAGGGATAGACCCAGGACCAGGTGGAGGGATTTCTTCTCTTCTCCGACCTGGGAGCGCCTGGGGATGCTCCAGTCAGAGTTAGCCGATGTGGCCGGGAAAAGGAAGTCTGGGGCTCGCTGCTAAAGCTGCTGCCCCACGACCCGACCCCGGATAAAGCGGATGACGATGGATGGATGGATGGATTTCTTGTTGTCATTTCTTGTTGTAACTTCTTGTTGTCACTTCTTTTTGTCATTTCTTGTAATTAGGGCCCGATCCAGGTCGACGACCTGCAAGGTCCCTATTGAAATTATAAGGATTCTTATTCTTATTATTTTTTGTCCAAAACGAATGCATTTTTGGAGGTCTGAACAGAGCAGGAAATGCGTATAAATTGGTGAACCTGTCAGAAGTTGTGAAAAATTTCATATTCTATGGGCCAATTAAACTTCTGTCGCATTTTGCGACCAAAATTTGAGACAGTGCGGCTAAACTTTACATTTAGTTGCACATGTGCGACCAGTGAATTTGCTGGTGTTTTTTTAATTTTATTTACACTGGTATTGTGGAAGAGGCAAATGGCAGGCCGATCAGAGCACTGAGGCCAATGCGTGTCAGGGGCAGGGAATAGGGAATGGCCCTGTAAGTGGCTAATGTGTAGAGGGGGTGGGTCCTAAAGTTGTTCGAGCGCCGAAGTAGTTTCACTTTCAATGGCGAAACGAATTCACCTGATACGTGTCTGCTGCGTTACGGCTCCGGCAGTCCGGAGCCCTCCTTCTATTTCGGTGGATGCGGGAACACAACGCAGCAATTCAGCCGAATTCCATACATAGCAAACAGGAAGTCACGCACCAAAACAACAGTATAACATCCGGTTACTTTTCAAAATAAAACACCCCGTGTTGACGCCAGCACACAAATCTATACAAAGAGACAAATACAAGCTCTTCTACTATTCCTTCGGTCGGGAACACTTCCCGTTGTTGTTTTTATAAGGCATACCTATAGCTGCGGTCCCGAGTGATTATGTGATTATCGCGGGAACTCCTTGGTATCACGACACCAGTTGTTGACAGTACTGCGCTGTGGCAGACTCAAAATGCAACCGGTGGGGATCGGAACCGTAACATACCGGACACGTATCTGGTGGAATCTCTGGGTTATTTCCTTCCCGATAAGCCCCGTAGTGTGCCCTAACTCAGAGGATGAGTTCGAGTCTGAAGACACAAGTGTGGTTAAAAAAGGCAGAAAATACTGTTTTCGCAAATTTGACTGGTTAAGGTCTCAGAGAGACAAATTCCATGAACTGCAAATTTTGCAGTCGATACTCGCAACATGCGGGGAACATGACATTTGCAGGTCATGCTGCACTACACAGCTGAAACATAACACATGGTCAAACACAGTGCTAATCTAAGGCATAAAATATGCCGTGACCTGTACTCCAATACAAATGCAACTCCACACTCCACTGTCAGTTGCATTTAGAAGACATCAAGCTGTTAATCAGTGCGCTGAGGAGGCAAATTAATATTTAAGGTTAACAGAGGCTTTTTCATTGCAGAGGAAGAACTACCCTTTACCACATATAAAGGCCAACTCGACCTGCAAAGAAAGAGCAACGTGAAACTGAAGTCAACATATAATAATTTCTTATATTAGTCTAAGAATCACCATATATATATATATATATATATATATATATATATATATATATATATATATATATATATATATATATACATATGTCAATTTAATTGATTTATGGTGTGCGCCCCTAAATTTCATGAATGTGCTCCTACAATTTTCAGTTAGGGGCCACTGTGCTCCTCATAAAAAAGTTAGTCTGGAGCCCTGGCTTGTGTTACCACAGTCAGACATTTAACTAAAGCCAATGAAAAAAACTCAGACTGTGAGATGGGGGAATCGGATGTGCAGTTATGCAAACTGATTCCAGGTTTCAGGACTACAGACTACACCACTCTATCACAACATGACTTAGCATGTTTCCAGAACATTATATAACAGGTTAAATAATCAAGTTGTCTGGCCCAGCTGATTTAATTGGCAACTTCACAAAAATGACTTCACTGTCTGTCTGGTTTGATTAGTCTTAATGTAGTTAGCAGCCCTAATGGTATGAGGAACCTTTCATGATTATCCATGAAAGGTTCCTCATACCACCAGAGTCCACGTTAAATGTGCAATGTGTAAGAATTGTTGTTGGAAACATTTTTTAAAAGACACCTAAATAAAATGACCAACAGGATGTGAAGACATGACAGATTTGACATTATGATCTCTTTGTTTAGTTAACTCGCTAACCGGGAAGCCCCAGACAGACACCAACACTCCCCCGGTGGTCTGAGTTCACAGTCCGAACCCCTAGCTACACTGCTACCTGAGCTAACTAGTTAATGGCAGCTACAGTTGGCAGCAGTTAGTGGTTACTCTGGTTATATGCTGTACCCTGACAGACTGTTTTGAGTATGAATTTGACAGATAGCCAGTTCTTCACACTGCACCTTTAAGTTTTCAATATTGGCCTCGGCTGCTTCTCCTACAACTACCTCATGTCTCACTCACATGTAAGAAAACACCGAACAGATAGATAGATAGATAGATAGATAGATAGATAGATAGATAGATAGATAGATAGATAGATAGTACCGCTGCACATTTTGATAAACCCACATAACACTACATAGGTAGTAAAAACAATTACAGCAGAAATACATTTTGTTTTCATGATTAATTCACTTTTACTCAGCTGTCATTGTTTTACTCATCTATTCAATGACTGCTGGGTTTTACACATTGTATTGCCATTAAAATACTACATTGTCATTAATTTAATGAGCCATGGATAAGATCAGAAAACAAACTCTTTCAGTCTGAGTCTGTTTTAAGATAAAGGCTTCATCAGTCACTTGGTATTAGGCCAATTCATTTGACACAGGTACAATGTACCGAATCAGAGCTCTTCACAGGTGAGAGACAAACTATTCACCCGCCCATCTTCAGTCAGCACAGAAACTCTCTCTCCTCTCTCTGACAGGACAAACAACAGTAAGCATCTGATCCAGCTCGGTCTTTCACTCACTCCTCTTCATCAAATCAAGATGGGAACATTATTGTTGTTGCTTCTCTTCTGTCACGTTTCATCACCAGGTAAGATCACATTTTAAATCTTTAAACTCTTTAAACTTCACGGTCCACTCGACTCTTTCCTCCGAGTTTAGTTTCATATTCAGTGGAGCAGCAGAAACTGTACTTTGTGTCTGTGCAAAATGATGGCCATCAATACCCAGAACAAAATATGACTTAGAAGTCACCAAAAGGACAAACAGAGACAAACTGCGATGACTTTGCAACATTCTGCATCACAAAGACAATGAGAGCAAAACATTGCCTGGACAACCTGATAGAACCAAAAGAGCTCAGTCTATAAAGGCTGACACAACTAAAACCTGTCTGTTACATCCTGATTCAGACTAAAACATATTTGCACCCACAGAAAGAGCAGCACATCGTCTCTACAGCACACAACACTGTTCATTAACCACTTTACTGCACTTTATGGCTGTTAATTCAGCATCCTCAACCGAGATGAGATAGTGATCAGACAGAGAGTCCTTCTGTGCCAATGTCTTTGACTGTACTGATCCTCCTGGAAACAAGTGTCCAGCTCTGTCAGCTGTCTGTCAAGGATATCATTCCAGATGTGTTTGAGGTCATCATTATTTCGCACACTTGTTGCTTTTCCCAAAGTAGTTTTGGGCACAGATCCAACAAGCCGTCTCTCTCTGGTCCCAGCTCTTGATTTCATTTTTCTACATCAGCTGTTCTGTTAGCTTCATAACTTGTTTAAATCACACTCGGAATTGTCTCTAAACTGAGCATGGCTCTCTTCTAGTCCCTCTATAGGTCGTTGCACTCAGAAACTGATAATGTTGGGCTTTGTAAACCCCGTGTGTCAAAATTGATTCTGAAATAATTTCCTAAATGTCTATACTGTTTTGTTTGTAGTTGTTGGGGCAGGGACTGAGGCTCAACCTTTGTTTGACTGCTGCTTTCAACACAAGCCGTTTTTATTCTGGGCAGTAAGCCACCAGTTTGCCGTCCTTTTGGTGGCTCTCTCCGTGGATTTAAACAGAAGGCGGCAAATTGGTGGTCTGATTTGGTCCGCCAAATTTGCGCCTCAGAGGGTAACGTTACACTTATTTAACCTCCATTGCTGTGTAAATCCGAGGCGGCAATGTGGTGGCAAATGCTGAGATGGGTGGAGGTGTCGATGACGTGCACTGCTGCACACCCACAGCCGGGAGTTTTAAAACCAGGAAACAGCTGATCACAGCAGTCAGTTCGTCACTTCATCCACGAAGATGAGCAGCTGGAAAGCCGCTGAGATCCGGGAGATGCTAGCGTCTCCTCGCTCTCTGTAGCTGTCTTGGTTGTCCGCTTGTTGTTGTTGTAGCGGCGAGCTAATAGCGGTCGCTACTTTCAAATTAAAAGCCCCCCGCTAAGAACCCAGTTCTAAACTCCGATGGGGTGCAATGTAAAGCTCTTATTTTGAAGACAAATTTGACCTGCTTCTCTGTGCTGCACGTCACATCACATGTTTACGCCTACCCCAGAGGAGGAAAAGTGGTGGCTTTTTTGAAAAGGAGGAATATTACACCTCCCTTTTAGATAGACAAGGTGCCACATTGCAGCCTTTACCTTGCTGCAGATGTGCCACGTTTTCTATCTAAAAGGGGCTACTGTCTGCAAACACTTCTAATATTACCTTGAGTAACGTCAGTATTTTGCTCACTGCTCCAGGTTCGGAGCTCCAGCATGTGTCCACAGATTGCTCAAGTTCTAAGCATGGTGTCCTGGATGGAGCGATTTTTGCAATTCCACTAACATGCATGTCTGCTGCTGCTGCCTCTCATGAAACTGTGCCACTGTATCAAAGAATGTGCTAACATGCTGAGAGACACCAACTTCAGTCTGTGAGAGTGACAGCAGACGTTCACAGCTTGAGGAAAAGATTGTTTTAGAATCACATGCACACCTCCCTTGTTTCCTGACATAACAGATGTGCCGTCAAAACTAAAGCCAACACACAGAGATGGGTCAAGTCACCTTGATTTTCCATTCTTGACAGTGCAGGGAAATACCTCAAAATTTGGCTGTGAAGGTGGTTCATTGATTGCAGATAAATCAGCTGGTAAACCTGCATCAGGCTCTTGCTCAGGGGAGCAAACGGCCGGGCTAACCATCTTTAGGCTGAAGAACTGGGCTGGGTGGACTCAGTCGATGGAGGCAGTGGCGTGTTTTCTACCTCAACTCTTGCTTTTTTTTAAAATAAATTTGTTTAACCATTGTTGTGGCAGCAATGTAACATCGTCTGAAATCCTAGCTGGCTGAGGGCTCAGAGAGGTCTGTTGGAATCATAGCAACCAATTTGTTCCGGATCGGAGGCTCCTTCAACTTGTTTCAACAGATGAAACACACAAGTCAACAACAAAGTTTATATTTATTTCATTTCTTTCATGAATGTTTGTATTTTCTGTGATAAAATGTATTTTGAATAAACTTGGACCATTACTGGCTACACGTCTGTTTCAACTTGATCTGAGCGTTTTAACTGAAACATACTTATTTCATATTCATTCTGAGTGGAGGCTGTTTGTCCTGATTAGTGTACGTAATAAGCTCCTTTGTTTGTCCTGCAGCGCGACACTCCCTGAAGTATTTCATAACTGCATCAACTGGAATCCCAAACATCCCAGAACTTGTGGTGACACTAGAAGTTGATGAACTTCTGGTGGGTTACTATGACAGCAACAAAAGGCTGGAAGTAAAACAGGACATTGCTAAATCATTCTGCACAGAGAATCCTGAGCGGTTGGAGTTGTACAGACACGAATGTCTCCATTTGTTGCCAGACTTCAAATCCTGCATTGACAGTTTGATGCATGACTTCAACCAAACTGGAGGTACAGTATGTAACATGTTATAGCTGTTAACCTTTTACTGTTCTGCATCTTAGTTGTAAAGTGACCCAGGGCCTCAAGATACCAATCAGTTCACACTCTAACATCATTTTACACATAACCTGAAATAGAGATCCATGTAAAGTAAACCATCATCTCAGTTTGTCTTCAGTGGTCCAGCCACTACCTGTCATTCATCATGTCAACATTAATCAGCTGGTAGTTAGACTTGTTGCTGAAGCTGTTCAGCACAAACTACTGATAACAATCTGATTCATGAACTCACACAGCTAAAAACAGCAGTCGCCACACAATGTACAATGTTTTTAAGATAATCTTTCCACTGAATGTTTCATCTGTGAATCAGTGTTAAATACAGTTTCTGTCTCTGTCTCAGGTGTCCATGTTTTACAAGAGGCAGGGGGCTGTGAGTGCGATGATGAGACTGGAGAGGTCAGTAGTTTCGTTCATTGTGGTTATGATGGCGAAGACTTCAAGGAATTGGATCCAAATACATTTACATGGAAGGCTCTTAGACCTGGGATTATCACCACCAAACCGATGTGGGACGCTGATGAACACTATGAGACTGTTTTGACTCAGATTTTTCCTAAGCACCTGAAAGAGTATGTGGACTATGGGAGGAGCGTTCTGCTGAGAACAGGTAGAATCACCTGACCTGATGTAGTTTATTAGACACAGTGATCTTCATATAGTCTGCTCAGACTGAACTGTCATTGTATTATTAATCCAACCTGTCTGACATCAGCTTTTTTTGTAGTGGTTACATTTGTTTTAGTTCTGACCAATCACAGACATCTTTGGGTGACATCACTCACCACCAAAGTTCAGGCTGTGATGCCACAGTTAGTTTAAGGAAAGTGATTTTACAGTTTCAGTTTTCAGACTCTTTCCTCTGTTGGCAGCCATGACTTCTTGTGTCGTCCTTCCTCTATGGTTGGACTGTGGTCACTGAGTCTGTGTTTGGTCAGGATCTGTCTCTGCTTTGTACCTTCGACCTTTCCTCTTTCTCCTCTTTAATATCTCTCTCTTTCCTCTCCAGAGCTTCCCTCAGTGTCTCTCCTCCAGAAGACTCCCTCCTCTCCATTCAGCTGCCTCGCTACAGGTTTCTACCCTCACAGAGCCTCACTCGTCTGGAGGAAAGATGGAGAGGAGCTTCATGAGGAGGTGGACCACGGAGAGATCCTCCCCAACCATGATGGAACCTTCCAGATGAGTGTTGACCTGAACATTTCATCAGTCACACCTGAAGACTGGACGAGGTACGACTGTGTGTTTCAGCTCTCTGGTGTGAAGGAGGACATCATCACCAAACTGGAGAAAGATCGGATCAGAACCAACGAAGGTAAGAGTGAGATCAGAGGGTGCTGAAGGGGAGTGCATGGGAACAACAACAAAAACAGTAATAATTAACTATTGTTGTATTCAACAGCGAAGCCCAGTAACATGACCGTCCTCATCACTGCTGCTGTGGTTCTTGCCTTCACTCTCATTGGTGCTGCTGGATTCATCGTTTACAAAAAGGTGAGAGAGAAAAGGGAAAGATTTCAAACAGATATTCAGTTTGAGTGAGTAGAAGAGAGGAATAAAGTGACTAAAGATAATCTGGCATTTACAACTGAGACTGAAATTATTTGTCTTGCTTTGATTTCAGCCATCAGCCCTCCATCTTGTAAGTAAAACCTTATTTTGGCTGTATTTCAGCTGATTTGACTGACACTTCCTGTTTTAGAAAACAGATGTTTAACATTATTGTGCAGATTAACCTTTTCAACACTGTTTCCTGTATTTATTGTTTATAAAAGTTAAATACAGGATGTTTGTTTCTGACCTGCAGCTCCTGACCAAGGTGAAGAGCTCTGTAGGCAAGTGATTCCAGAGACCTGAATGACAAACTCTCTCTAAAGACAGTAATGCTTCTTGCAATATAACTTAAATTATATAAAAAAAGACTGATTGAGAAGTTGGGACGGAAGTCGAATTCATACTCAAAACAATCAAAGGACAGCTTACGACCAGACTTTAGTTACAAACTAATCCAACTCTGACTTTACAACTTGTACAAATGTAAGTCGCTTTGGACAAAAGTGTTGCTAAATGCCCTAAATGTAAATGTAGAAAACGTGTATAGTAATTGTATAGTAAGACACTCAGTGATGGTGACTGTGATGTCCTCTGTTTACAGCCTAACATTAGCTTTTTAATAATAGAGATAATTTAATTACAAAAGTTGTGTTTATCTGTGAAGATTATCTTGATGATCAAAACATATAAAAGTCATAAACTTGTGTTTGTAACAGAGATAATTTTTGGCAATATTCCAAAATTCAATTTTAAAAACCACATAGACTTTTTGTGGAGGGAACCAGGGCGATGCTAACTTCAGGGTTAGCCTCCAAAAATAGTTTATTGCTGCACCACTCTATAGATGGAGAATATGGAGTTTGGTCTATCATGGAGCCAGTGCGTCTCTCATATGAGCGTTGAACAGAGTGGGAGATGTATATGGACAAATTTACAACTATGAATTTATGAGACTAAACATGTTAATTCTTTTACACTGATGAACATGAATGAATGTCAAACTCAAATGTGTCGTTCTTTCTTTTTGTGCCGATGTTTGTCTTTTCAATAAAATCCTCACATTTTAAAAAGTTCAATGTGTCTCTCGTATGAGCAGTGAGCAGAGTGGGAGGTAGGGGGGTGGGAGGGAGTCATGCTATGCGGGTCGAGGTGGTCTCTAAACACGTGAGTCTGGAGTTTTTTGCGGAAGATGGCAGGTTACTCTGCTGTCCTGACATTGGTCAGATGTTCCACCACTGAGGCGCCAGAACAGAGAAGAGACGTGACTTTGCTGAGCAACCTTTGTTTGCTCTCAGCGATGGTGGTACCAACCAACCAGCTGATGTAGTGGAGCGAAGTGCTCACGCTGGGGCTTGTGCTCTGATCAGTGTTTGGAGGTAGATGAGTGTAGTTCCACTGAAGGCCTTGAAGGCCAGCACCATCATCTTGAATCAGATGCAAGATGCAACAGGAAGCCAGTGGAGGTCACAGAGGAAGGGGGTCACATGGGAGAATTTGGGTAGATTGAAAACAAAGCATGCTGAAGCGTTCTGGATATGCTGCACCGTTTTTGTCGCAGAGGCTGGGAGTCAGCAAGTTGCAGTAGTCCAGGCGGTAGATGACCAACGCTTGGACCAGGAGTTGCATTGTGTCCTTTGAATTACGCCCAGGTTCTTTGCAGTTGATGAAGGCGAAACTGTGATGTCCTTGACAGTGATGGCAGTCTTTCCCTGGGATGACGAGGAGTTCAGATGATGCGCAGTTGTCCAAGCAGAGATGTCTGCCAGACATTCTGAGATGCGCATCACAACATGGGTGTTGGGGGAGGATGGGGGAAAGAGAGGAACAGTTGGGTGTCGTCTGCATAACAGTGGTAATAGAATCCATGTGATGTGATTGTAGATCCTAGTGATCTAGTGTATCGTGAAAACAGAAGCAGTCCTAATACTGAGCTTTGAGGGACACCAGTTACCAGAAAGCAGAGTTTGGACAATGAGCCATTCCATTTGACCTGAAAGGTGCGATTTGTCAGGTATGATGTGAACCAGGTTAGAGCAGAGTCAGCGATGCCAAGTTCAGCCAGAGTGGAGAGGAGGATTTGATGGTTGACTGTATCAAACGCAGAAGATAAGTTGAGGAGAATGAGGACAGATGAACGGGACGAGGCTCTGGTGGCACGGAATGACTCAGTCTCCATGAGGAGGGCCGTCTCAGTGGATTAAGCAGTCCTGAAGCCTGACTCATTGGGGTTAAGGAGGACAGTTGATTGCAGATGGCGCGTTCCAGGGATTTAGAGATCAATGAAAGAAGAGACACAGGTCTGTAGTTTCGGATGTTAGATGGTGGGTTTTTTTAGGAGTGGCTTTACTGCATCTGTCTTGAAAGAAGCTGGAATAAGGTCTGAAATGAGGGAGGAGTTGATCCAGGTGGTGAGGAATGGCAAGATGTCATGTGAGATGTCTTGGAGAAGGGAGGAGGGAGATGTATATTGACAAATTTATGACTATGAACTTATGAGAATCAACATGTAAATTCCTTTATCTTGATGAACATGAATGACTGTCAAACTCAAATATGTTTTTCTTTCTTTATGTGCTGATGTTTGTCTTTTCAATAAAATCCGCACATTTGAAAAAAACTTTGGTCCACATGCTCATTTGTGACGACACTATTACCTGAACATTCAGTATTCTCACAGAGGATTTGAATTAGTAGATTGATATCAATGTGACCTCTGAGCAGAGTTAGCTCCCAGACAAGGTTAGCTTAGCTTAGCATGAACACTGAAGTTATAGATTAAACAGCGAGCCTGTATCTCTGTTAAAGGAGCCTTCTGACAACTAAACAGCTGACTGACTGATGTCCTGTAACGCTTCACCTGTGAGGAGGTCATAAGATACGTTTAGAAAGAAAGAGAAACAAGGTGAGACTGAGAGACTCAGAGTGAGAAACATGTTGAAACATGTTTATTCACAGCAGTGATTTGAGTGGTTAACACAAATTAAATGTACAAGAGACATACAACAATAATAAAAATGACTTAAATACAGAGGTACCCTGAGAAAAAATTATTAATTGTTACTATACAATATGCTAAATAATCAATATCACCTTTTTCTGTGTGATTCTTGACTGTTTGGTGCTCATCCTTCAATAACATCTACATGGTAATACTTAGAAATCTGTCAGCTTCATCTTAATCAATGTTGATTAATATTGTTAATTGGTAGTAGAAAGTTTTATGATTGATAGCAACCTAGCAACTCAAAACCTGTAGCCTGTTCCTGATAGGTGAATGGAAATATGTGACGTCACATGGTTTTTTCCCCATCAGAGCTCTGCCCACTTCAAACATGCAGTACGTGATTCTGGAGGAACATAGTTGATTGTTGAGTCTCATTCCCAGGTCATCAGATACCAGAGCTTTGGGTCGGGCAGCTGTGAAACTCTCAGCCTCTATTTCAGACATGTCTTTGCTGCCATCTAACGGGTGTTTAGTGGTATTATATACAGTATTACAAACAGGGCCGTGACACTTGTATTGTGTAGCCTGATTCCCTTTCAAGTGGATAAAATAAATATCTCACACACACTGGGTACTTTAAGGAATCCAAGTTTGACTGGTTCTGTCCAAACTGAAACCTTTGTAGAATATATGTGCTCTGTGGTATTTCTATCTACTTTGGTTCAGTTGAAGTCGAGGAGCTGCTGAATGATTTCAGTGGCATCTCTGTGCAAAGGATCATCGCTATCATGGTGTTATCTACTGTCTGATCTAGAATCAGTTATAGGTGGTGATACAAATGTACATGAGGACACATTCTCTGAGCTCTTAACTATCCACTGAGACCAAGATCATTTAAATTGACCTGATAGTTGTGGAGCTATTTTTAGGTATGTCCTTGTAGACAAGCCACACGAACCAGCATCATGTTTACTTCAAAATATGTTTAAAAAATAAATACTTTTACACTTTACATTTTTAGAATAACTACAAGAATTTAAAGAATATGTTTTTTCCTCTCTGTTGACTTTTTGAAACGCTGAAAAGATTGAATTTCTCTTGAAGGCTCTTTCATGACGGAAAGAATGAGATCGCGGATACAAGCGGCTGAAATGGGTTTTCTCTGCAGGGTGGTTGGGGTCTCCCTTAAAGACAGGGTGAGAAACTCAGCCATCTGGGAGAGACTCAGAGTAGAGCCACTGCTCCTTTACGTGGAAAGGAGCCAGATGAGGATGATCCGTCCTGAGGCTTGGTCCTGTGGTCCGTCACCAACTCCTCTGTCTTGCAACAGCCATGTCGACGTACAACCTCGTCTGCGGCGTCTCCTGATTAGCAGTTGGCGATGCTAGCCGCTAGCAACAGTCCCATCGTTGTCTTCAGTTAGCGCCAGTAACGAGCCCTCACTTCTAAAACACGCTCGGTTACACTCTTAACAAAATAAGCAAACACTCGCACAAACTTCCGGTTGGCAACTGTAAATAATACTTTTTCATTAAAGTTATTTTAAAGTTTGCTCGGACTTAACGTCTTTCCGCTTCTCTCCGCAGCTGTCTCTCCTCATTTCCCTCGCTTTCCCTCTAGTCCCGCCCCTCTAACAATCCGACAGGTTAATCCCCAATAACAGAGAAAATGATTGACACCTGCCAAAACAAATAAGAACACAAACAACAGAAACCTGAGGCGTTCAAAGGCCTTTCACAGTATAGGAAATTTTGGTATCATTCGCTATATTAACCATACGAATAATAACAGCAGCAATACATTTATAGGCCCACATCAGAACACTTTACCAACTGAAGTAAATGTAATAAACCCACATAAACGCACCCACTATAAAGACAGAATGACAGTGCAAATGTAGATGTTAGTGAAGGATTATATAGTAACATTTAATAATTTTCTCTGAGGGTACCTCTGTATTTAAGAATTTTCTATTATTATTGTATATTTCTTGTACATTTAATTTGTGTAACCCGTCAGCTCATGTGTTCATGCTAAGCTAACCTTGTCTGGGAGCTAACTCTGCTCAGAGTTAACATTGATATCAATCTCCTCATTCAAATCCTCTGTGAGAATACTGAATGTTCAGGTAATATATTGAAGTGTCGTCACAAATGAGCATGTGGACCAAGCGTTTTAAAATGTGAGGATTTTATTTAAAAGACACACATCAGCACAAAAAGAAACAACGACACATTTGAGTTTAACATTCATTCATGTTCATCAGTGTAAAGGAATTTACATGTTTAGTCTCATAAGTTCATAGTTGTAAATTTGTCGATATACATCTCCCACTCTGCTCACCGCTCATATGAAAGACGCACTGGCTCCATGATAGACCAAACTCCATATTCTCCATCTATAGAGTGGTGCAGCAATAAACTATTTTTGGAGGCTAACCCTGAAGTTAGCATCGCCCTGGTTCCCTCCACAAGGAGTCTATGGGATTTTTTAAATTGAATTGTAGAAAGAAACAAACAGTTTATGATTCTTACATGTTTTGTTTGTACCTAAAGTCTGGTCACACGCTATCCCCTGGTTGTTTTGAGTATGACTTCGACAGAAAACAACAATTAATAAAGCAACCAATCAGAGCCATAGAACATAGAACAGTCCCACCTTTTCAATCAGTGCTTTTTATATAACTTTACTGCTATTGCAAGAAGCCATCTTTTACTCTTTTAATGTCTTGTAGCTAAATAAAGTGTCACCAGGAGAGTCACTGACTGTGTTTGTCATTCAGGTCTCTGGATTCAGTCGTTCAGGGAGCTCTGTGCTGTTGTCAGGAGCTGCTAAACAGTAAATACAGGAAACAGTGTTGAAAAGGTTAATCTGCACAATAATGTGAAACATGTTTTAATCTAAAACATGAAGTGTGAGTCAGATCAGCTGAAATAGAACCAAAGTAAGTTTTACTTACAAGATGGAGGGCTGATGGCTGAAATCAAAACAAGACAAATAATTTCAGTCTCAGTTGTAAATGCCAGATTATCTTTAGTCACTTTATTCCTCTCTTCTACTCACTCAGACTGAGTATCTGTTTATACTCAGTCTGTTTAGTGCTGACTGTGTTTACTTTCTCTGATGCTTGTTTTAATTTTGCAACCTGAATACAAGAAATCAACTCAAAGACTGAAATCAAAGTACTGAAATCTTTTTCTCTCTCACCTTTCTTCTTTTTGTAAACGATGAATCCAGCAGCACCGATGAGAATGAGAGCAAGAACAACCACTGGAGCAGTGACGAGGACGATCATGTTACTGGGCTTCACCTTTAAATCCAATAAGGCTGGTGCAGATGAAGCAAGTTAGAACATATTAAAACATTGAATTAGTTTATTATTTATTATTGAAGATGACCTCACTCTTACCCCAGTTGGTTCTGATGCGATCTTTGTCCAGTTTGGTGATGATGTCCTCCTCACCACCGAGCTGAAACACACAGTCGTACCTCGTCCAGTCTTCAGGTGTGACTGATGAAAGGTTCAGGTCAACACTCATCTGGAAGGTTCCATCGTGGTTGGGGAGGATCTCTCCCTGGTCCACCTCCTCATGAAACTCCTCTCCATCCTCGCTCCAGAAGAGTGAGGCTCCGTGAGGGTAGAAACCTGTAGCGAAGCAGCTGACTGGAGAGGAGGGAGTCTTCTGGAGGAGAGACACTGAGGGAAGCTCTGGAGAGGAAAGAGAGAGATATTCTGTTTTTGTGATTCACAGTCAGATCGTCAATCACAGTGTCAATGTTCAGTGGAACTATCTCTATTTTGAAACACTGAAACTGTAAAATCATTTTCCCTAACAGTGGCATCACAGTCTGAGCTTCGATGGTGAGTGATGTCACCCAAAGATGTCTGTGATTGGTCAGGACTAAAACAAAAGTAACCACTACAAAAAAAAGCTGATGTCAGACAGGTTGGATTAACAAGACAATGACAGTTCAGTCTGAGCAGCCTGTATGAAGATCGCTGTGTCTAATAAACTACATCAGGTCAGATGACTCTACCTGTTCTCAGCAGAGTGTCCTTCAAATCCTCCACATACGTCTTCAACAATTCTGGGCAAAAGTGAGTTGAAGTACGGTTAGAGTGTCCTCTTAAAAATGGATCAGCTTCCATTATCGGTTTGGCGATGAGAGCCTCAGCTGTGAGAGCTTTCCATGTAAATGTATTTGGATCCAATTCCAAGAGGTCTTTTCCATCATAACCAAACCGAGCGAAAATATTGACCTCTTCAGTCTCATCATCCCACTCACAACTCTCCATCTCTTGTAAAACATGGACACCTGAGACAGAGACAGAGACTGTAATTAACACTGAATCACAGATGAAACATTCAGTGGAAAAATTATCTTAAAAACATTGTACATTGTGTGACGACAGCTGATTTTTAAGCTGTGTGTGATCATGAATCATCAGATTATTATCAGTGGTTTGTGTTTAACAGCTTCAGCAACAAGTCTAACTAGCAGCTGATTAATGTGGACATGATGAATGACAGGTAGTGGCTGGACCACTGAAGACAAATTGATATGATGGTTTACTTTACATGAATCTCTATTTCAGGTTATGTGTAAAATGATGTTAGAGTTTGAACTGATTGGTATCTTGAGGCCCTGGGTCACTTTACAACTAAGATGCAGAACAGTAAAAAGTTAAACAGGCTATAACATGTTACATACTGTACCTCCATGTTGGTTGTAGAGACTCATCAAACTGTTAGTCAAGGCTTTGAAGGTGTTTGGCAAAGAGTGGAAACATCTTTGTCTGTACCGTTCCAACCGCTCAGGATTCTCTGTGAAGAATGATTTAGCAATGCCCTTTACTTCCATCCTTTTGTTGCTGTCACAGTAGCACAACAGAAGTTCATCAACTTGCACTGTTGCCATAATTTCTGGGATGTTTGGGATTCCAGTTGATGCAGCTATGAAATACACCATGGAGTGAAGCACTGCAGGAAAAAACAAAGGTTGAGGCTCAGTCCCTGCTCCAACAAATACAAACAAAACAGTTTAGATTTTTACTTGTCACATTTGGGAAATTATTTCAGACGATCGATTTTGACTCACGGGATTCTGAGGGATAAATGATCTGTACAACATCTTCTGTCTTTCAGTACCTTGAAAAGTGCTGATTAATTATAATTATTTCATCATTATTAATACAGTATATTAACATATATATATATATATATATTATTCAGTAAATAGTTCAATATAACATTGATAGTTTTGCTCTCATTGTCTTTGTGAATGTTGCAGAATGTTGCAAAGTTAAATTGTCTCTCTTTGTCCTTTTTGCTACTTCTAAGTTTTTATAAATCCTTCTTTGTTCTGGGAAAAGATGGCCCACATCATTCTGCACTGACCCACACAAAGTACAGTTTCTGCTGCTCCACTGAAAGTGAAACTAAAATCGGAGCAAAAGAGTTCAGTTGACTGTGAAGTTCAAAGAGTTTAAAGGTTTAAAATGTGATCTTACCTGGTGATGAAACGTGACAGAAAAGAAGCAACAACAATAATGTTCTCATCTTGATTTGATAAAGACGAGTGGGTGAAGGACCGAGCTGGATCAACTGTTTCCTGTTGTTCATCCTCGCAGAGGGAGGAGAGAGAGTTTCTGTCCTGAGAAGAAAAATAAGTAAAACTGCCTCGAAGTGATCCAGTCCTCACCAACACCCCTCACATACAGTAAAGTGTTAACATTGAATACTACAGTTTGTTTGGCAAAGTCCTAATCTTAAGAAACACCCGACCACACACCCGACCACACCCAACTATGCTGATATCAAAACAGATGCGATTCAGAGATTGGGCCAGACTGAAATAATTCATTTTTTCTTTGAGTTCAAGTGAGCGACACTTGATGGTAAGACTTGCATTCATGCTGGTATCTTTCTGAAGTGAGTTGGTTATAAATCACCCTCATGAATGAACCATACATCAATAATTGTCTAATTTTACACATTAACCATGATGATAAAGATACAGAGAAATAGAGATTCATGACAAAAAACATCATACTGTTAATCTTTTAGAGACTCCTCAGTTTCGCACTAATCATATTTAAGGGAAGCTCGTGCCAAGTCAGCTCCTCCACAGGTCACAACTGGGTTTAATGGTTAAACTGTGTGATGGTACAATCAGCTGAATCGGGACACTTATTGGTAAATTATGCTAAAGACCATCTAAACCCTTTAACATTTAACCTCTCACACAGACTGAGTATGTGTTCCAGATCAGATGATGACCTCTGTCAGTCCCACATCAGCTGTTTGTATTAGTGTTAAACTGCTTGACCTCATTCAACTGGGCACAAGTGTTACACCCTGTTCAGCAACATCAGTACATTCCAGATATTTTTATTCAATCAGCCAGTTATCAGCAGGTCAGAAGGACTCTTTCTATAGAATCATAATGCAACTACCATGTAGATGTTAGTGAAGGATGAGCACCAAACAGTGAGGAATCACACAGAAACAGGTGATACTGATTATTTAGAGCATGGTTATAGTAACATTTAATCATTTTCTCTCAGGGTACCTTTATGTTTAAGTCATTTCTCTGATTGTTGATTGTACATTCCATTTGTGTTAACCATCAGCTCAGAGCTTTTGACAGCATTAGCCTCACAATGTTGCATTTTTTTTTTTTTTAAAGTCCTTTTTAACTAAATTTACATGCAATCAATTTTTCTGATTTGTTTTTGCTCTGTTGATATTTTTAAGTTGATTTGTACATATGTAGGACACATACTACTTGCAGACGTTTACCCGGTGAATAGAACGTCTTACATACATACTTAATTTAGTGTACGACTTTAATGAAGAAACGCCTCTACCCAGATGATGAGCACATTTGTTTGCTGTTGGTATTCAAATAGTATCCAGAGATTATTATTGGCACACTTTACATGACTCATGGCGAGAGTTAGCGATTCTTTAAAAAGTCAGCAAATGAGGTGAAAATACAGATTTAAGGATAAATAGTATTGTAGCAAAATCTGTTTCTTGTTCAAATAAAAAAATTTCGATTTAAACTTTAGAATGGAGTGTTCTTTGATGTCCTTTGATGCCCCCAGCTGTTTTTTGTTGCCCCTTGCTGTTCTTTGTGGCCTTTGCTGTTCTTTGATGCCACCTGCTGTTCTTTGTTGCCCCTTGCTGTCCTTTGATGCCCCCAGCTGTTTTTTGTTGCCCCTTGCTGTTCTTTGTTGCCCTTTGCTGTTCTTTGATGCCACCTGCTGTTCTTTGATGCCCCTTGCTGTTCTTTGATGCCACCATCTGTTCTTTGTTGCCCCTTGCTGTCCTTTGTTGCCCCTTGCTGTTCTTTGATGCCACCTGCTGTTCTTTGTTGCCCCTTGCTGGTCTTTGATGCCAACATCTGTTCTTTGTTGCCCCTTGCTGTTCTTTGATGCCACCTGCTGTTCTTTGTTTCCCCTTGCTGTCCTTTGTTGCCTGTTGCTGTCCTTTGTTGCCCCTTGCTGTTATTTGATGCCCCTTGATGTTCTTTGATGCCACCCTCTGTTCTTTGTTGCCCCTTGCTGTTCTTTGTTGCCCCTTGCTGTTCTTTGATGCCCCTTGCTGTTCTTTGTTGCCCCTTGCTGTCCTTTGTTGCCCCTTGCTGTTCTTTGATGCCCCTTGCTGTCCTTTGTTGCCCCTTGCTGTTATTTGATGCCCCTTGATGTTCTTTGATGCCACCATCTGTTCTTTGTTGCCCCTTGCTGTTCTTTGTTGCCCCTTGCTGTCCTTTGTTGCCCCTTGCTGTTCTTTGATGCCACCTACTGTTCTTTGTTGCCCCTTGCTGTTCTTTGATGCCCCTTGCTGTTCTTTGATGCCATCTGCTGTTCTTCGATGTT